>JAOXJP010156777.1:0-27010 GCA_025762735.1 Platanus orientalis
ACCATTTGTTGTGTCGTGAATGGCTATTTACCAGAGATGATGCTTTATCTTAGATTACTTTACTACTTTTTGATCTTGAAGTTGTCGACAGTTGTGTAAAAGGCTTTCCTTAGTGAACAAATGGCATAGCCAATAGTTGACGGTGTTGCTTGATGATTGAGCTTAAAGCCTGGATCGGCTAGACTTGGCATTTGCTTTTTGAAAGAGGTTCGAGATTCATTTTGTAAAAAATATCTTCCATTAATTTAAAAAATTGGGCCCCTCAAGGTCTTTAAATATTAAGGATGATCTGTTATGTGACTCTTGAGTACATAGGGTCATGTTTTTCATAGGCTATGATTTCAATGCCTAGTCGGACCAGGTATGAAAGGTTTGTAAACTTTGAGCATTGAATGTGCCTCCTTCGGGAGAATGGGATTACATGCCTATGCTTGAGGGGTTTGTTTATGTTTTGCTAAATGATGATTCCCAAAATTGTGAGCTCATGACTTGACTTGACTTAGGGTGCCATTTCTAGTTTTCAGTCTAAGTACTAAATTAATTTGCTCCATTTTGTCCCTATTTACCAAGACTGGGTCGGAGTGCCATTTTCGGTTTTCACCCTAAGCTTTGATTGATTCTTTTTTCGTCTTTGTCCCTTTTTCCCCCTCCTCAGATAGGTCTAGGCTTTTGGAAAATGACTAGATGGGATACATGTTCTTATTCCAAATTGATTAAATGCTTGACTTTAGTTTGGTTGACTTATGCCCAGAACTTCTCAAAGTGTTAAGGGTTTGAAATTGTTGCATTGTTGAATGAATGACTTATTGAGGGTTTCAAGATTTTCCTTTGAATAGGGAGGATTTGAAGAGTTTGGAAATATGAATATGAGTGGCTCTTTGGTAAAGACTTATTGCAATTGAAAATCGTGGTTCTCTACAAAATGCCCATATCTTTGAAGAAGATTATGGTTCTATATAAGATCCCCATGTTTTAAAGAAGATCATGGTTCTTTATAAGATCCCCATGTGTTGGTTCTCTACAAAATTCCCATGTTTGGTAGGATCATGGTTCTCTAAAAAACTCATTGTATGTCTTTGAAGAAAATCATGGTTCTTTATAAATTTCTTTTTCTCTTTTTTTTTTTCTTTTCGTTTTGAACCACTGATTCTTCTGGTCTGGATTTGTATATAGAAATGATCATGATTTTGGAGGTGCAAATATAAATGAATGGAAGAATGTTTAACAAAATGATCATTCAAGGCCTTCTCATTTCAAGGTTTTCAACACAAGTTAGGTTTACATTAGTCAAACAAAGAATCGTTTGACTTGGTCTAAGTTCACATATTTGGAAAAGTTTTCCCCATCCATATTTTCTAATAGTAACTTCCGTCTAGCGATGAAAGGTCCTTCATAATTTGGCCGAGGTTGCCCCTATGGTGCCTAATCATGTGGAAGGACCTTTTTCAGAACTAAGTCTCCTTCTTCAACATCCCTAAGCCTAACCCTTTTGTTGAAAGCCATTGTCATGCACCTTTGATAGGCCCATCCATTGCTCATTGTCCGCAGTCTCTTCTCATCAATAAGGTTTAGTTGATCATGCCAGACCTGTGCCCAATTTAATTCTGGAATCTGTGCCTTTGCTAAGATTCGAAGACTTAGAATTTTAACTTTAATTGGCAAGACTGCTTCCATGTCTAGACTAATGAAAATGGGGTTGCCCCTATCGAGGTGTAGATGGATGTCCTATAGACCATAAGTGCATAGGGCAACATCTCATGCTAGTTGGAGTGATTAGCAGCCATTTTCTGTAAGATCTTCTTGAGGTTCTTGTTGGCTACTTCCACTGCTTCGTTCATCTATGGTTTGTATGGAGAAGAGTGATGATGGTGAATCTTAAACTTTTTGTAGAGTAGTTCAAGGTCCTTTCCCACAAAATTAGTTGCATTTTTAGTGATGATTTTGTTGGGAACATCATATCGGAAAATGATGTCTCTCTACATGAATCTGGTTGTGTTCTTCATTGTGATTGCTAATAGAGATATGGTCTTGACCCATTTAGTGAAATAGTCAATAGCCACAATGATATACAGATGTTTGTTGGCTGCCTTCCAAGGCATCAGGCCTACTACATCAATTCCCCACATGGAGAATGACCAATGAGTAGTTAGGTTTTGCAGTTTAGAAGCCAGTGCTTTGATGATGTTGGCATAAGACTGGCAAGTGTGGCACTTCTATACATGTTGGTAACAATGTGTCTCCATCATTGACCAGTAGTAACCCAGTCGAAGAATCTTCTTAGCAAGCATGAGCCCATTCATGTGTGGGCTACACTCTCTTCTATGAATATCCTCAATGATAGTGGAGACATCAGCTTCATCTACTCATCTCAGAACGACATGATGAGGAGATTTCTTGTATAGGGTCCCACCATGTAAAACAAATTGAGCTTCTAATCTTCATAGAGCATGTTGGTCATTCTTAGAAGTCATAGAAGGAAGAGTCTAGTCTTCGAGATAATTCTTTATGTCAAGGAACGATGGTTCCTTCTTTAAATCAATGGTTATAATTTGAAGACAATAGGTTGGCTTAATTCTCTGCTCGATCCCAATTGGTGCCATATCTACCCCTTGAAGGATGTCAATCATTGAAGCCAGTGTGGCCAAAGCATCTGCAAAACTATTTGCCTTTTGCCAATGTAGTCGAAAGTTAAGTATTTAAAGCTCTTGGAAAGAATCTGTAAGCATTCATGATAGTCCAAGAACTTCTCCTCTCAGATGAACCAATCTCTAGTTGCTTCGAAGATGACTAGTGTAGAATCATCATAGACTTCTAGCTCATTAATGCCTAAGTCAATGGTTGCTTTCAAACCAATGATGCAAGCTCCATACTCGGCTATGTTGTTGGTGCATGGAAAGCACAGTCTTGTGGTGATTGGAATAAGGGTGCCTGTAGGGGAGATGAGCACGACTTCAACTCCGCAACCTAACTAATTGATGGCTCTATCAAAACATATCTTTCATCTAACAATCTTATCTAATTTGACCTCAACACAAAGTATATGCTCATCTGGGAAGTCAAATTTCAAAAAGGAGGCCTCGTCTGCTGGTCCATCTACTCAAAGTCAGCTATAGCTTGCCCCTTAATAGTCTTCTATGAGACATAGGAGATATCAAACTCAGATAGCTTCATAAACCATTAGGCAACCATTCCTATAGTTGCAGGTTTCTCAAATAGATATTGGATAGGATTTATCTGAGAAATCAGGAATACTTTGTATAAAAGGAAGTAATACCAAAGTCTCTTGGTAAGATAGACCAAAGCAAGGCAGGTCTTTTTAAGTGGCATGTATCTAGTTTTATAGTCCACAAAATGCTTTCTCAGATAATAAATGGCCTTCTCCTTCTTTCATGTCTTGTCATGCTGTCTCAGTACACATCCCATAGAGCTATCATGCACAGTCAGGTACAAAATCAGCGGGTGATTTAGCTCTGGAGAAATTTACACAATCGGGCTTGGCAGATACTTCTTGATTTTGTCGAAGGCAACCTAATAGTCGTTCCATTTAATCAAAACGTTCCTTAGCAGTTTAAACAAAGGCTCACAAATGGGAGTGAGTTGAGGAATGAAATGACTGATGTACTGAATGTGGCCTAGGAAATAGCGTACATCTTTCTCTATGCGAGGTCTAGGCATTCCAATGATTGCCTTGGCCTTAGTAGGATCCACTTCTATGCCTCTCTCACTGATGATGAATCTTAACAACTTTTCATGAGAAGCCCGAAAGATACACTTGTTCAGGTTCAACTTCAGCCTATACTTCCTCAAACAGGCAAACAACTTCTGCATGTGTTTCAGATGGTCTTCCCAATGATGGGATTTGACTATCATGTCATCAACATAGACTTTCATCTCTTAATTGATCATGGCATGGAAAAGAGTAATCATGGCCTGTTGATATGTTGCCCCTATGTTCTTGAGACCAAAGGACATAACTTTGTAGCAAAATATGCCCCAAGGGGTAGTGAAGGCAGTCTTCTCACGATCTTTTATAGACATCTTGAACTGGTTGTAGCCTGAGAACTCGTCCATGAAGGACATCATCTCATGTCCTGTAGTACTATCAATGAGCACATCAATGTGTGGTAGAGGGAAATCATCTTTAGGACTAGCCTAGTTTAGGTCTCTTAATCAAGACACATTTGGACCTTGTTTTCCTTCTTGGGTATAGGGACAATGTTGGCTAACCAGTGGGGATATTAGATAGACAAAAGAAAGCCGGCGTCAACTTATGTTTGTATTTCTTCTTTAAGGGCTAGGGACCATTCTAGTCGTAGACACCTAGGCTTTTGTTTAATGGGGTAAATATCTAAGTTAGTAGGAAGCTTATGGGTGACAAGGTCTGTGTCCAGACTAGGCATATCTACATAATTCCATGCAAAGATGTCTATGTGCTCTTGAAGCAAATTTACCAAGGCATGTCCCAAATTTGAAGTGTTGGGGGTTCCAATTTTTGCTATTCTAGGCATGGCTTCAAACCCAAGATTGATCTCTTGGAGGTCATCTACCATTGGAAGATTTCAGTTTTCTTGAGGTTCAAAAGCATTAATGACCTCTCTTAGCATCATTTCCCCATCATTCTATTCTACTTGTTTTTGTTTTATTTTAGAAAGAAAAGTTTTTAGTATGACTTTACAAGAAAAAGGTATCTAATAACCGAAGAGCAACTAAACTTGGAGTCATACTCCAAGCTGCCTACATACCCCGATACAATTACATTGATCACATGTTCAGTAAAGTTGGTCAGTTGGGATCAAGTTGTATGCAATTCTAGTCTTAAGGGGTTGACTAAATTTGATTTTTTGTAAATGCAGTCGAGCTTGAAGTTACTTCTCAGGTTGCGTACATAATTAAATTTTAAGCATAAGTGATTTTTAAAACATTGATCTATCAAGATAAAGCTGCACATAGTTCTTTGACTACAAGGGTAAAGAAACAAAGAAAAAGGCTTTTTTCAAAAGTGACTAAACCTAAAACTGTCTCAGGCTGCCTACGTACCCCTTACAATTGCATTTAGTTGAATTCTTTAACAGTGTGAGTCGGTAGGGATCAAGTCCTATGTAGTTCTTATTACAGGGTGGAAGTTCAAAAAAGACTAAAACATTTGAAAATAAAACAAGCAATAATAAGATGAGATAAGTTGGCTCTTCTAGCTCATTTCTTAATCAATCAATCACTTGGTCCTCTGTTGTGGATGGGTTGTCTAGTCTGATCTGCTCTCTAGCATCTATAGGCGCCCATGTCAATGGCATGTCGACTTGGTTAGGGTTAAGCTCGTCTAAGTCTAACTCTCTACTTATAATGATTGATTACAACGCTTCCATGTTGTCTTTAGGGAGAGAGAGTAGGCTTAGGGGAGCTGTGTTGTCCTCCTTATGTTTTGAGGTGTTTGGGGTAGAACTTTCCCTGACCTCAGGGACAGATGGCTTGGACCTGAAAATAGTGGGATGAGGAGCAACCTCAAGAGGGTAGGCCAAAAAATGACTGATGTTTAGAGGAGGGATAACGACTGGTTTGAATCGCACACATTTCGTGTTAGTTTCTAGTGGTACTAGCATGAAGACTGGAGTTTGTGTCTTTGCAGGCAATGTGATGCATGTCCTTGTGGACGAGGTTGGTAGTTTGGAAGTGGAGGCCGAGTACTAGGGCGGCTTGTGACTGGCCCTCTTCTTCTTTTTTGCCCCGCTTGAATTGCTGCTTGAGTAAAGATTTCAACCCTAGGCCAACCTTGCGCGGGACTTTAATAGCTTTGATAGGGTCTTTCTTTCCATGAAAGAACTTGCCCAAACCCTTGTCCAGGTTAAATTTCATCTTGGCCATCATACGGGACTTAGGTGGAAGAAACTCAACCTTCCTCTTCAGATCTGTCGCTTCTTTCTTGGTGTTTTCAGCACCCAAATTTTGACTCTGGTCATTTGATAGCATAAGGACAACATAACAACATTCAAGCATCAAGACTCTAAGCACCAACGGTTTAGGAAAAACAAGTTGAGACTCTAGGAGGTTAGACATTCCCAAAGAAGTCTTTCCAAATACTCCAGTCACAATGAACCAGTCAAAATACCTTATTACAGCCCAAAATGCACCATTTCGAGATAAACTCTAATCTCTCACAAAAGCATCAACAAGACTTTGAGTATCCACATGCAAGAATCCACTCACGTTGTTTGTAATCTTTCCAACCTCTATAAGCCTTTCATCAGTAAAGCATCACAGGTGAAAAAAAACCATTTTGCCCTTTTGCCTTCAAGGGCCCAAAACTAGTATCGTTCAAATCACATAATTTCTTTCATCTATATAAGCCTTCCTATCGTGAAGCATCACAGACAAGGAATCCTCATTTTCACATTTTTCGACCCGTGGGTGAAAATTTTCCATTTTACCCTTTTTACCTCTAAGAATTCACCCCTCAACCCTCAAAGGATCCTTGAAACCTCTCCTATTGTCAGAATGATGTAATTTTAGACCCTACGCACCCCTGTTTCTCCCAACTTCAAGAAACTCAGCACAGAGTCGACCCTCATCAAGATTGGCAATAGTCAACCTCTCAACTTAGGTAAACCCTAACCTGAAAGTGACCCTCGGGAAAGCTTTCAGAGTTTCATTTGATCTCTAAATTTTGAAAGATCAATGGCCATGCCTTTCCCCTGACCTTAGCTTCAAATCTTCAAGTATAGGAAAAGGACTTCGATATCTCAAATTTGGGCGAAACCTCAAATCTTCCCCAAAGGATCAAAAGGCGGTCCTAATCCCGTTTTACTCATATGAAGCCAGCATGTTCGCCTGTTATCCGAATCATGATCAATTGGTGTTCATCTCTCCGGGATTGTGAAACCTTCAAAAAACTATCTATTTATGAAACTTATCTGAACATATTCCCTCAATTACTCCAAAAGGAACAATAATCCCGTACCAGGGATCGGGCGATCAACCAACTCTTGAGAGTTCACCCAAACTCAGATATTTAGTCTATCAGTGGCCACATCCTTATAATTCCAATACCTTCAAAGTATTAATTTTTTAATGGATTATGAGATCTCCATGTTCCACACCATCACTTTCTGCTTAATACAGAACAAGCTGCCTCGTCTGTATTTGACACACAGAATGCCCTAAAAAAACACCCCAAACTCCAAATATGGCAATGTTAGGCTTGGTTTGTCAATCTCTGACCTACCTTAGAAAAACCAATTCATAAACTTAAATATTGAACGAAGTCTGACAAATCAATTTCCTTGACCTTCAAGTAACTACGGGAACCTGATCCTTACAAATGACCCCGCTTCATAAATCCTCTGGCAATTGCCCGGGAGTCCAATGTGGAATCCGTTAATTCCTATAGTCTTGTTACTCCTCAGCCTTTAAAACCTCCAAGCACAACTCAAAGTAGAGATCTACATACAATACAGGAGCGGTTCCTATCAAGAGATCCCCGATGACCGAATGGTTTGGCACAGTTTTTGACTCAAGTATTGTAATTTAGCATGGTCAAAGGCCATGGTTCACCTGAACCAAGGGTCATCTTTCACCAGACAATTTCTAAAATCAATTCTACTTCCTTTCCCTTCCGAAATATATTTGTGAGCTTTTTAGGATGGAAAAACCCTGATTTCCCCTTACCCTTATCGTAATTTGGTTTCGACTAGCCTGTTGCGATCGGAGCATCCGAGACTTCAAAACCAGACACTGAGTTCTCCCAATTCCGAGCTCGAGAGCCACGGAAAAGAGTCAGCCAGTAAAGGTAAGAAAAATCGAAAAGTAATCATTACACCTTAGTGAGCTAAAGTCTTAAGGCATTTAACTCATTAATGGAATTAAGGGTATTCACACCTTAAGGCTAAGTTACCAACCCTTGGATAAGCATCTTCTCTAGTTTTCTCTAGTGCACCCTCACCCCTCACCCTTAGATCTAGGATCTGAATTTCACATCCATAAGGTCCCCCTCATGTCCCTCCAAATAGTACCTTGATGCCCCACCCTAGTTATTTGCAACTAACCTACACCTATCAAATGACATCTAAACCTACCCCTTTGTCCACCTCACCAATCCATGTAAACTAACACTCTCTCATCCTCACCCTCCATTCAACTAACCCTAAACCAATCCTAACCCTTCATCTATCCAAGCCACTTGTCCATGGCCTTAGCACAAAGTTCACCCATACACCTCATATTGAAGGTGAGCCATCCACCTCACTTTGCTAAACTCGTCTCCACCCTCCACCTAGCAACCCTTAGGGTCAATCCTAGCCCTTCATTGAACCAAATTTAGGCTATAAATAGCCCCAACTTCGTTCAGCCAAAGGTTGGCAACTGGAAACCCTAAAATCCTTTAAGGAAGAAGAAAGAAAAAAATAGGAATTTGGAAACCCTAGACCCCTTGGACATAAGGTAAGCCCAAACCCTACTATAATTTAGTCCTTTTACTTTCATATGATCATTAGGTATGTAGTTATGTTGTCCAAACCATGCTATCAATTTGTTTCAATTCGGGTTACATAGTAGAGGCTCAACAGCCTCTTCTTGCCTTCATTTCTGAGCATGTTTAGTGTAGAATTTTTTACAAAATTTAATATTAATATGTTGAGGCCCAAATTTTAGTATGTTATACTAGACTTATATGCCTACTTGTGTATTTAATTTCATGATTTTATAGGTTGTGGAAGGTCTCCAAATGGTCCCCCAAACAGGCCCTAAAATCTGGGTGTTTTGAGACCTAAATCAATTGAATATTTGTACATTTTTGTTTGATTTTTATAAGCATGATCTTGAGCCCAATTTTTTTATGATGATCCCCTATATCTCCCCTATTAGTATGATTAATTTCATAATTTTTGCAAAACCCTAAAGGCTCCAAAATTGAGAAATCCAACTGCTGGATTTTCTCCTAGTAACTAACGCTTGTTTTTTAGTGAATTAAAAAACAGGCATTGAACAAATAGGCATCAGAGGAAAAATCAGGCATTAAGATCTGGGACCCACCTCAGGGAGCCCTAATTTCTCCCCAGTCCTATCCCGTGGCATACATAGCCTCTGGGAGTAACCTTGTGCATACGCACCTTTGTGGGCCCTTATTTCTATCCTAATGCCTGAATTTAAAAACAGGTGTTAGATGGAAATTCAGGCGTTGGAGTAAATTTCAGGCGTTAAACCTATGCCTTAAAAAATCACATTTTTCAAAAATTATCTAAGTGTGAGTCCACCCTAGGGATTAGTGTAAAGACCCAAGAGAGACCCCACCCCTCTAAGCCCCACTATGGCAGCCCAAAAACCCAAGTTGGTTGTTGGTTTAGCACACAATGCCTGATTTTCCCCTGAATTAAAATTCAGGCGTTGAACAATTAGGTGTTAGACCATAAAACAAGTATTAGGCCTGTGACAGATAATTGTATGGCTTACTTTGGGAGATCATATCTCCACGTGACCTGTACCTAGGACCTCTAGGGTTACATAGTGTAACCCTAGAAGATTTCCTTTTCTCCAAACCATGGATCCCACAGTGCTGGGACCCGCCAAACCACCTTAAAAGATTGCGCAAAGGCGCTAATTTGATCAGATTCCCCAACGCCTATTTTTTACCCTAAATTAAACTTCAGGCATTAGAGAAACAAGCGTTGAGATAAAAAATAGGCATTGGGCCTGTAAACCAGAAAAATTAATTTCTCCCCTTTCCTCTCCCTTCCTTTAGGGTAAACATCTAACCCTAAGGAGTCAATCAGCAAGCCACTTAGAGGGGTCCACGATCCCTTTAAGGACCTAACCCATGAGGGGTCTCCTACAATTAGAATAAGACAAAACAAATGGCAGTTTCTGGACTGTTCATAAGCCTACACCCATTTTTCACCTTGAATTAAATTTAGGCATTGGAAAAATAGGCGTTACGGGTAAAAACAGGCGTTAAGCCTGAGAAAAATCCAGCAAGCCTTTAATTCAACTTTAACAAAGCATGGGCATAAACATAAGGTTAAGACTTATATGAATGGGAGAAGCCACCCTAAGAAGGTGGGTATTTGGGGTGCCTAACACCTTTCCCAAGTGCAACCAAACAACTTACCCTAAATCTCAAGAACTCAGACTAGTGTTAGGAGTTAAACCTTAGACCTTTGGGTCTAAACCTCTCCTCCTCCTGGAAGAGGAGAACCGACGTCCAACTCCATCGGTTAAACCTGAGTTAGTGGCGACTCCAAAGTAAAAGCCTGACCCTAGTACCCAGAAAAAGGGGGGTTGACACACCAAGTGAGCTCGAAGTGGGTGCCACCCGATGTCCAAAGGTGTATACAACCTCAAATTGGTATGGGGTGTAGGTTTTCGAGGCTTACAAGTTATGTACTTCAAGTACTTTCTACCCTACCATAGTAATCACATCTGTGTCTATTGGTATAGTGACAACCTCATCGTCGATAATGAATTTGACCTTCTGGTGAAGAGAGGATGGTATGGCACTTACCTGGTGGATCCATGGTCTTCCCAACAACATTGTGAAGGAGGATGGTATGCTCAGTATTTAAAATTGAACTTGGAATACACTCCCTTTTATCACTAGGGTAATGTCTACTTCTCATTGCCACAACTAACTGAGTTGTCGAAATCCCTTATGTCACAGGGGTTGGGTCTCACATATTCTTAAGGAATTTCCAAAGTGCCCAATGTGTCCCATGTACAAATGTTCAGGGTAGACCCATTGTCTATCAAAATCAGGGGGATACACATGTCGGAGTGATGGGCTGTGACGTACATTGCTCGGTTGTGCACAATGTCACTTTCAAGAATATTGCCCTAAAAAAATGTTATGACTCGTGACATTGATACCCTAGCCACCATATGCTCGAGCCTATTTGGTGTGATTAATGCGTCTACAAAAGAATTTCTAAATATGCCCAGAAATCTCTCTCTATGCAGCTTGGACGTCAACAATAAACCCAGGATTAAAATTTGTGCTAGCATCTTAGATAACTGTTCTATCAAGAACAGGTGAGAGTTCCGAATAACAGCTTTAAAAATTTCGTTCTATTTCCTATCTTCTTCTTCTCTGACTTTCCTCTGTACCTCTGTCTCAGTGTTTTCCTTTGTCATTTTCTTCTTTCCCTTCCCCTCAAGGTGCAGATAGGTAACTCGTTTGGAAACTCTACCTGATCAGGTGATGAAGGCTATGAGCTCTTCAAACTCTTCATCTATCAGCTCAGGATCTGCTACCTCTTCGACTAAGTGACCTAAAGGGACCTGGTTCAACAAGTACTGTATCCTGGTTGGTAGAGGGATATTGATGATTTGGTAAGGGGATGAGATGTCAGTGAGTTGGGAATACAGTGTTAGTGGAGGAATGATATAAGGGGGTAAGGATGGGTCAAAACTTGTTGAACCTTCTTCGAAGGTAGTCATCTCCATGTCAGGGGGGAGGACTATGACTGGGCTACTTGGTGAAAGATCCCACATATGTATGAGTAAATGCTCATATTTAGGAGGGGGATTGTTAGAGGGGAGTATTCATTGAGGAAAAATACCTGATTAGAGTCAAGTAGGAGAATTATCTTCTTAGGTTTTGTGTGTTTAGTGATAAAACTAGAAGGATTGAGCTGTGTGCTAGTGAGACCTATCATGTTGACCCCTTTTGGTGGCTAGTGGTCAGGGAATGGGTTTTGGATGATGTTTGAGTTTGGTGGAGGCTTTGCGAGTGTGGAGTCAAATGATACCTTTTCCTCATCGATCAAGTCTTGTATATTGTGCCTTAAATAGAAGCACCTGTCGATGGTATGCCCTGGAGATTTATGGTATTCACATTGTTTCACTAGATTGTAGTGGTAGGGCGTGGGGGGTGAGGTGGAGGTCTTGGGTCCAACAACTGTAACAACCTCTTTTTCACAAGGTAATCCATGATGTATTTATAGGAATAAGGTAACGGGGTGAACTTCCTTTTCTTTTTTTCTTCTCCGGTTGCACCTAGTATCTTGGTTGATAATACTGATGTGTCTGAGTGGGAACAATGTTCATGTCTGTGGGGTAGCTCTAAGTCATCTACAAATGAGGCATAATATAACCATTGCTTTGACTAGGCCATGGGACATTAATGGCCTGTACTACGCTGGCCTTTAGATGAGTGACAGCTAACTTCTTGGGTACTTGTCTGGTAGAACTAATGGGGGTAGGAGGTACATCCTGTATAAGCCCTGCTCTGATGACCAATTCAACCTTTATGGCTTTTTCGTCGACCTTGGTGAAATTGCTCTATGAAGTAGTTAAGATCATCAGCTGGTAGGTGGGACCCAATGTTCTCAGAAAGGTGGATATCATGTCCTCCTCAAACATAGGATGTATCAAGTTGGAGGTTCTCAGTCTCCATTTGCAGGCAAAATCCCTTATATTCTTCCCTGTGAGGGATCTCATTCCCTTTACCTCTTCTCTAGTCGATAGCATTTCAAGATTGAACTTGTAATGGTTGATAAATGACCGCATCAATGCCCTTTATGTGTTAATGTTGCTCTTATCTTGGCTTGCAAGCCACTTCCCCGGATTCTTTTCTAGACTCTAACCGAACATCTATATTATGATGTGTTCATCATGCCCCCATTGGAACATGGCATTGCAATACATACACAAGTGCACCCTTGGACAGGTGGTGTTGTCATACTTCTCAACATTAGGCATTTGGAAGTTTGGCTGTAATGAACCCCCAAGGTGAATACAAAGGTCTTCAAAGTCCATTGACATGGGGAACTACCCCCATTCATTAGCTTAAGCTCAGCTATGAGCTTGGCCAACCTTGTACTGGTCTTGTCATCTTTGGAAGAGGTAACAACCTCTTTCCCTTTCTTTCTTGAAACTGATGGCCCATACGACTCTTCTAGGTCCAACATCAAGTAATGTTCTGGTTGTATGTGCATGATAGTCTGAAGCAGGGCTATGACATAGATGGGCCTTACCTGTAAGATTGACCAAAAGCCAAACCTTGCTTAAAGGACCTGGAAGACGGAGGTTCGGAAGCGATACTACGACTGTGAGGCCCTCCCTAGCAGATATTCATATATCATATTTTCAAACTTGGTGATAGTGGGGATTTTGGGTTTCTCATTGGTACTAGATTGGCTTTGGGGTGGTAGAGAAGTTTGGGGTGGTGAGGAAGAAGAACATGTGTAGGGGTGGTGGTCCAACCATGCCAGGACATGAAGTCCCCCATCATTCGTTCGATCTCAGACTTGTACCGATCTGAGAGAATGTCCTCTGGACCTATCCAATTGGGATGTGGGTTTCCTGATGACACCTCTAGATGGGTAGGAGGTGTGGCACTTGTCGTAGATGGAGGCGTGGACTTGTCAGCCATGGCTCCATTGAGTTGTGCCTTCTTCCTTTGTTGTTGAGTCTCTGGAGGAACTATTGTAGCTTGGTTAAACTTGCTTGCTAAAAGAAAAGGATTCATTATTATCTTTAAAGGATTCAGTCTTTACATTTATTCATTTTTAATAGCTAGAGAGGTTTAACAAATACATATGTCATACAACTGAATTCATGTCTATTTGCCAATGACAAGAGTTTGGAAATAAAATTTTGTACATCTATATATTGGAAATGGTTACAAAATGAGGGGTACTTAACCAATTACATCATAAATGAAAATACAAAAGAACAATATAAAGATCAAGCACCATAGGGGGTGGTGGTGGAGATGGCACTGGCTCGTAGCCTAAGGAGAAAAGTTGTTTTTTTAGCTCGTGAAACCAAGATTGCATCCACTAATCTTACACGAAGGCCATGTTGTTGCTACATCGCATCTCACTTCCCAAATCATCATGGGAAACTCTACTATCATTGAGCTCACTGTTTAGGGACTAGATGAGCTCAGATTGTGTTTCATTCCAATGTTGATTACAATCTTGTGAAATCTCAGCCTCAGTACGAAGATGTGATTCATCTTCTAAGGTGGCCCTGGTCTGAGCATGTTGGGCAGGCTCGTCAACTAGGTCTTGTAGAGATTGCTCATGCTCTAATTGAGGATGATTAGGCTCTGTACATGATGTGGATGGTGATTCAATGCAAGGCCTCTTGTTTGAAGAGGTAAAAGCAATAGGCGTATTGGGCTATACAGGAAATTCACAGAGAAGCCACTGCTCAAAAGCAGGTGACACTACTTAAACTTTTGCAAATACAAAGGGCTAGTGCCAAGTAGTTCGGGCATGTGAGCTATCCCACAAGGTGGTCAAGCGAGACCGAATAAAATTGGATGACTAATGGTTAAGCTTGTGAACATCCTCATAGACCATAGGGAAGTCGAAGAGACTCTGCCTGAGAACGAACTGTCAAAGGACGTGTATAAGTACATAAAGGGTGCTCAGAATACCACTATGATGATCATATAAGGGTAACTCTTGGTAAACAAGTGTGGATAATGTGCCTTATGCCACTTGACTCGCCAAATGACATGTTTAGGAAGCACACTGGAAAGTAGATTTTGATAATCGAATGTCGTGGCCTTGACCAAAAGAGGTCAAGTGTTGACATGCCCTTGTATGAGAGTCAAATCATGAAATATGTGTGTGGGAAAGGATGACAAAACCGTCATATGTTCACATAGCCAAGCTTGTAGGAAAGTTGGGCAAACATATAACTGACATCCTCGATGTTGAGCACAATGTGAGAGGCTAGCAATGGTCTCGGAAATGATCATGGAGGCTAAAGTCTTCCTCTATGAATGATGCCCTAATATATCGCAAAGGACACCATTGATGTGATGACGACTGTGTGATAACAAGAGTTACCCCAAGACAACTAATGTGGAAGCTCTGAACTTGATCGGCTCTGAGAAATCACTGATCCTTTTCCAACTTCTCCCTAGGAAGAGGTCAAAAAAGCAATAAACATATTCCTCCGAAACTTCTTTAGGCAAGGAAGCTTTGGAGATACCCAACGCATGGAAATCATTGAAGTAGCTAGGCTTGTGGGTCGGGAGCACGACATTGATACCGAGGCAATGTTCCCAGTCCAGGAAAGACTCGAGCTCCTCAATGGTGGGCATAAGCTCTTATTCTCCCAAGAGGAAAACCATAGATGAAGGGTTCTAGAAGGAAGTGGCTGCCTCTAACATTGGCTAATCCAAGTTAATCTGTTATGGAGTCAAAGTGGCTCCAAGCCAATTTTGGTATATCCAAATTTCCCACTCTTTGGGGGGAAGAGCAATAAGGAAATTTACAAAATTTACGAAAGTCAAAGAGTAGGGATCCAAACATATGGGTCTTTGGTCCATGCCTATAGACACAAACATGAGCAAAGGGTTAAAAATGACATTTTACAACTAAAAGCAAAATTCTACAGAAATTAAGCCTCACGCCTGAATTTAATTCAATTAAAAGTCAGGCGTTGAGAGCACTATTAGGTGTAGATCAATTACAAGTTTTAAATGGCCCACGAATAAAAATTTTTCCATTTTCTTGTCATTTTTTAGTGGTGCAGTTACAAAATGGGAAAGGAGACTTTTAGAGGCCTTCCTTCTCCTTCCAAACCAAAACCACACCAAATCTCCTACAAAGATGAGTCAAGGTGGGTCATCGTGTCACTTTCCTCTCCTCTTCGTGCAAGAAACAACATTGTGGAAGAACTTCGTTGCCGATGAGGTAAGTTTTTGTTAAAATTTTGAATTAAAATGCATTTCTTTTAATCTTTTACAAGTTTTGTTAAAGGTTTTTTCAAAGTTGAGAGTCAATTTTGTGATTTCAACAATACCCTTAAGGAGTTGTTCAAATTTTTAGATTATAGATCTTCAATAGTTTAAACAAATAATGTTTTTGTTAATTTTATTTTCAAAATATTATGGAATAGGATTTACCATTTTTTAAAACTAATCTTGGCAAATTTGGGTTGTCCTGATGCTTGAAAATTAAGGCCCTAATTTTTAGGCGTAATGCCTGAATTATTAACCTTTGAAAAACCAGGCATTGAAAATTTAGGCATTAGGCCTGAGACAAAAATTTGCCTTTTGGTTTTTGTTATTTCTTTTTATTTGGTTATTAATTAAAATATTTGTTATGTATTTTATGCATAGGCTAGGGGGAAGGTAGAACGACACGAATCTTGGTTCAGGGTCCGATCTTTATGGAAGTGCATGTGCTCAAGGGTTCAAGGCCAAGTGAGTGAACTAAACTTCGAGCCTATCCTTTGTCTACCCGCGCTAAAGGCAGACAAGGACCTGATGATGGCTCTCTCGGAGAGGTGGTCGTTGGTGACCTGCACCTTTCATTTGCCAATGGAGGAGATCGGAATGCCCCCCCCCGTTGATTTCTTTATGATGAAGGGGCTTTTGATGAGTGGCATGTCCCGTCCTACCACAGATGATGCTGACTCGGACTTGGTGAAGGACCACCTAGGGCCTCAGCCAGTGGAATACGACAAGGGCATGAAGGGTGTCCTTGCTTCGTGGTTCGAGAAGAACTACATCCAGGTGACGAATGTGAGTACCAATGTCAAAGTAGACTACTTGGTGTAGGCCATCCTGATCTACATGTTGACCTGCTCAATCTTCTGTAGGAAGAATGACCGGATATACTTCCATTTTCTGCCATCATTAGAGGACCTGGCTGCAGTTAGGGTAGATCCACCCTCAGGTGGTTGTATGCCAATATGAGTGAGGTGGCAATCGGGGTGGGCCCACATGCGTTCTTAGGCCTGTACTTTCTTTGGGATGTATGTCTTTGTTCAGTTTTTTGTCTTTTCTTTCCTTTGATTGATTTATTAAAAGTTGATATCATTTTAACCCTTTTTGCAAGTGTGGTGTTACGAGCACTTCCCACCGCTAGCCCTTGCATGGAAGCATGAGGAAGAGCTCCCCTTCCCGTGTGTGGCGAGGTGGAAGGTCTCGAAAACCCAGCATAAGACTTGTAAGTCTATCTCAGTCTTTAGACAAGACTTGGATTTGATGACCGCAGCTCAGGTAAGTGACAAACTTAGTTTTTTTTAATTGGTTGATCATTTTACTTTTGAAAAACATGTGTTCTAACTTATGTGTGTTTTGTGCAAGACAAGTGGCATCCTTGGGCCATATGGGCCTTAGAGGGGGTGAGGTACTTGCCCAGACCACGGCATGGACTTGGTCTCGCCAACGGGTGGTTCTCATACCCATTGATGAGATCACCCTATACCTCAGGGAGAGGTGTTGGTGCTAGGTGGGTGAGGGCGTGGACAACTTTATAGTCCCACACCCACTTCCTCAGGTGATCAACACCAAGGGGGAGACTGGGAGAAGGGAGATAGGCACTAATACCCTGGTCTTCCTCGATTGGGGCCGAAATAATGCTGAGTGGTGGACCACTCAATCATCCAGGCCTCTAAGCAGTCCCATTAAGCCCGAGATGAGCTTTCAATTTATTATTTTTGTAATACTTTTCTTTTGGTTTTCCTTTTTTTTTTTTTGCAATTCTTCTTTCTTTTATTGTTCTTGACAATACCAGGTAGTGGAGGTCAAAAATCAGCCCGTGCATAAGCCCGCACCTCATCCTCGGAGGGGAAGGAAGAGGAAGGCACCCATGGTCGAGCTAGACTTGATGGGGATGGTGCCCGAGGTGGTGACGGTGACCGACCTCTAGGGCAAACAAACTGAGATGCCCCTACCCAAGGCCGAAATTCCTAAGGGTTGGGTCCCCCTAGAGATTGTGACTCAGGTATGACAATTTTGTTCATGTTAAAAGCTTTTAGAAAATGTGAGTTTTGATATATTAATGGGATTATGTACTTTTAGCAGGTTTCATGGGAGGTGTACATGAGTGCCCTCCAAAAGTTGGCACAGTGTTTTGCCTTGGTGGGGCAGAGGCACCAGGCTCATCAGACTGAGGTCTCCATGAAGGAGAAACATAAGACCGAGATTGGATCGGTAAAAATTCGAAAATGTTTTATTGTGTTTGGTTGCCTTTCTTTCCTTTTTTAACTTCTTTTTTTTTAAATTCTTTTTTAGTTATTGGCACAGATCCCCATCTTAGGGGCAGACGAGTTTGATGTGGAGGGTGATGAGGAGGAGGTATCTCCTACACCGGTTGGGGTTGAGACTAGTGGACCGACGGGCTTGAGAGGATATGGGGTTGAGGATGCACCTCCTCCACAAAAGATAGAGGGGGCAGATCTAGCCGGGTAGGGAGAGGCTACCACTTTGCCCCATGGTGATGACACAGTTCGCTTTGGTGCAGGTAGGTCATACACTAGGAAGTAGAGGGATAGGAGGGCACCTCGGCCCAGAGGATGGTTATATTAGAGGCTAGATCTGGCATTTTTTATGATGAGGAGATTGAGGATTGATTAGTTGATGTGTTTTTTTTTTTTTTTAAAGACTCGTTTAAGACAATGTTTATTATTATTATTTTTAAATACATGGATGTAATTATTTTATTTTCAATTTAATGGGATGGTTTAGTTCTTGTTACTTATGCCATGGTCTAAATGAGCTCGCATTTACTTATATTAAGCAAAAGAGGGTGAGGATTATCCAAAATTAGACAAGAGGATAAAATCCATCCTAACTTATCTAAAAAATATGTTTTATAAAAGTGGTAAATATACATGAATTCCTAGTTCTTTTTAATCAAACATGTAGGCACACAATCAAAATCTAACAATTAATTCCTAAAGTTAGACCTCTAAGCTATTGAGTGTAACTTAAGTAACTCTAACTTGAAAATGACTATATAATCCATGTTTATTTTGAAATTCTAAAAGCCAAGCATGCCAATCTAAACACCTCCCTAAAAAAGATTGGATCATGGGATGATGACTGGTTTGGGTAACTCGGTCTCGCCGCGCTGATATAGTAGCCACTGCTTAAACGTTGTTCCCATCCTATGTGGTGATCCAATGTCAGTCCATTGGTGGGTAATGACCTAGATAGGGTAAATGAGAGTGATGTATTGGTGCAATGTCATTTCCTCGGACTCATTTTACGCAAGAAAGAAAATCATACATGTATTCACACAAGTTGTTCAAATAGGGATTTAATCCTACTAACTAATTCAAACTATCCTAGATCTAATGTGAGTATGTTTTCTAAACCTAAGCATATTATTTTAATTAATGTTTAAGATGAAGTGTTATCCTAACTCACTAATGGAGTGACCTAAATCTAATCTAAACCATGTCGACATGTGAAAGCAATGAAGGCATAAGAAGGCAAGTAGGCATGTGAGCATGTATATGAATAACATTTAAAGACAAGTACATAAATAATGAAAAACATGTATTCAATGCAGTTCAAAACATGTATATATAGAGATCAAATAGTCTCCAGTGGAGTCACCATCTTGTAGACTTTGGGGTGTCGGGGGGTTCGGATTCCCTTGCCCGCCTGTGGTTGAGCCACACTTCAGTGCAATCGTTGGCGCATGTGGCGGGGTTGCTAACCTCGGGGGGTTAGGCTTTTTCGAGAAGTGCCACCAACTCGAGGCTAACCGATAGAGTTGGACATCGGTTCTCCCCTTTGGGTGAAGGAGAGAAGTCTAGACCCAAAAGTCTAGGAGTTTAACTCCTAAGACTAGTCTGCATTCCTAAGATAAAGGGTAAGTTTATTTGTATTTAGAGAAAGTGTTGGGAACCCTAAATACCCACCTTTTAAGGGTGGCTTCTCTCATTCATACATGTTCTCAATTAAGTTGAAGCTCATGCTTATGAAACAGTGGAGATGCAAGTTTTTGTAATTTTCCCAGACTTAACGCCTGAATTTAATTCAGGGTGAAATTCAAGCATTGGATGTTGAACGGGTACACGATTAAACCTTATTGGTTTATGGGTTTCTGTGGATCCCAGTGTTGTGGGACCCACATGGATAGGTAAAAAATGTTCCCTGGGGTCAAACTATGTAACCCCAGAAGTTGGGACTCTTATACACACAAAGACTTACCCTCAAGAAAAGGGCAAAATGGTCATCTTGCACAGGCTTAAAGTCTGGATTTATTATTGGCGCCTGAATTATAAATTCAGGGGTTAGTTACTGTATGACAACAACTCGCCTCGGGTATTGGGTCTTCTGTGTGGGTCCCAAGGGTGAGAAAATTCCTAGACAGGGTGACCCCTCCTATGGTCCATGGCCTAAGCCCTAGGTCCACCATAATAGCCATTTATTTTTGCAGGAAGTTGATTTTTATTCACAAGCCTGACACCTGAAATCTACCCCAACGCCTAAATTTCTTCTTAACGCCTAAATAAAATTTAGGTGTTGGGGAGAAAAATTAGGGCCCATAAAGGTGCCTGAGTACAGGGGTGGACTCCAGAGAATCATTTGGGCATGTGTAAAGGTTAGAGAAAAATCAGGGTTCACTAGGAAGGGTCCCAGATCCCAACGCCTGAATTTTATTCAAAAGAATAAAATTCAGGCGTTAGTTGCTGGAAAGAAATTCAATAGTTATGTTTCTTAGATTTTGAGCCCCTTAAGGGTATTGAAAAATTACAAAATTTCTACTACATGTATAAAAATATTAGGGGATTAACATGCCCAAAATTTATCTTAAGAACATGTCTAAAAAATTCTACATAAAATCAACAATAAATTTACAAATCTAAGTCACATAAGAACATATTTTTTTAGTCTATTTAGGGGACCAACTCGAGGACCAAACATGCTTGAAAAAATCCCAAATTGTTACTATAGGTTGGTCTCCCTATTGGGAATCTACCATTAAAATTTCAGCTCATTCTAAGATGTATAAAAATCACAAAAAATGGGAAGCAGACAGAGGTAAAAAATGGAGACCAATGGAGACAATTTTGTCTCCATTGTGTAACCCGAACTGAAGTAGTCATATGGCATAAAATTGAGCATCATAACAACATGTAAACTATGCTAAATGATGTGAGGGAAATATCCTAGACATGGGGTGAGGCTTACCTTGCTTGGCTAAGGGTTGGAGTTAGGGCTTGAGCTTGTTTTCTTTTTCTCCTTTTCTTCCCTTCTCTTCCCTTTTTTTTTTTAGAGTCAGCCATAATGTGCACGAATTTGGGGCTATTTATAGCCCCAAATTGGTTGGGCCAAGGGTTAGGATTGGTCCAAGGGTTTAAGAAATCAAGGGTTAGGGTTGGTTAGGTTTAGTTTACAAGGATTGGTGACATGGAATAATGGTAGACAAGCTTAAGGCCATGTTGGCAACATGAATCAATATGATTAGTTGATATAAATCAAAGAAAGGGATTGATTTATGCTTTATTTCAGCAAGGGTGAGGATCAATTTGGTTTAGTTCACAAGGATTGGTGACATCGACCAATGGGAAAAAGCTTAGGGCCATGTCAACAACCTAAGTTGTTTTGATTGGTTGATGGGAACCAAAGTGGGGGGGGGGATTGATTTGGTTTAGTTCAAGCAAGGGGGGAGATCAATTTGGTTTAGTTCACAAGGATTTGTGACATGGCCCAATGGTAGACAAGCTTAAGGCCATGTCAACAACCTAAGTTGTTTTGATTGGTTGATGGGTACCAAAGGGGGGGATTGATTTGGCTTAGTTCAAGCAAGGGGGAAGATCAACTTGGTTTAGTTCACAAGAATTGGTGACATGGCCCAATGGTAGACAAGCTTAAGGCCATGTCAATGGTTTAAGCCATTTTGATTGGTTAATAAAAATCAAGGGAGGGGATTGGTTATGCTAAATGGTGGGATGGATCTACAACTCCATGGATATTTGAAATCCATGTAGTTGATCCAAGGGGGGAGTACATGGGGTGCACATGGAGATCCTAATCTAAGGGTGGGGGGCTTAAAGCATTTAAGTATGAATGCATTAATGGGTATTAAATGAGGTAAAATCATGAGATAAGCTCATTAATGTCTTAATGCATTAATTACCTGAAAAATTCGACTCCCCTCTTGGCTACCTTGTTTTTTAAACTCCCATCCTTAGAAACTTGCAAACTTAGTGTTCATTTTCGAAGTCTCGGATGTTCCGATCATGGTGGATCAGTTTGAACAAAACTATGATAAGGGTAGGGGTGAAATCAGGGGTTTACTTGCCTTAAATGATCTCTGATTAATATTGAAGGGACAAAATGGTTAAATTGATTTTTAGAATCTTCATACAAAAGGTTTCCCTCAGCTTTTGTGTTCTATGGGTTTTGAACACTCTGAATTTCAATATTCGGGCAGGAAATTGGGCTCAAAACCCCTTTTGGGGCAGCTAGAGCAACCCTTACTGAAACGTTTAGTGTGGGAGCCATAAATTTCCATAGCAAGTGCAGTTCAGGGTTTATCAAAGCTTAGAGAGTCTAAATCTAACAGAAACTGAGAGCTCATCCAATGGATTCTCGGGCTGAATTTGGAGTCCAATGGAGTTTTCGAACGCTTACCGAGTGCTAAATATAAACAAACTCAGTATCATCCCGGTCTGGACAAAATGTAGTGAATAGGCTTACAGAAGTTTCCGAGGTAGTTAAGGGAGAAGGGCTTTCGTAGGTCTCAGAATTACTGAGGGTGACCACTGACAAACTAATTTTTGGAGTTCTAATGCATTCTCGGGGTTCAGTTGAGTATATGGTATTTGGCCCAAATGTGTGGCTCATTTTGAAGTAATTGGGAGAAATCGATTGACTCTTCCAATTATCTTTTTCATTAGGGGGTTTTGCGCAGGCCTCACGAATCTGGAGAAATGGGCACTAACTTCTCAAGATCTGGAGGTCAGGAGAACATTCTGGACCCATATGGGTGAAATGGAGCAAAAACTAACCTCTTACTCCCAGGTAAGATTTAAGATTTCATAGGGGTTTGAGACCTCAGATGCTTTTTTTTGTGAAATAGCTGATTGAAGATAAGGCCAAGACTGAAAGATGACTACTAACATTTTCGAATTCTGACACCAGATGAATCTTTGAGAGCTTTTTGAGTGTTGTTTTCTAACCATGGGTTTTCAGAGGTTGAGAAATTGGCCATTTCCAGTTTTTGAAATATTTTACCTGAGATAAGTTCCTCAAAGGTGATGGAGATTAGAGTGTACAAGACCTAATCTTACACAAATTAGGTGATGGGAGAAGCTTTAGGGGTCATTTGAGGGTTCAGGGGTAAATCCTGAAGGCAAAACGGCAAAATGGTATTTTTTTGTTCATGATGCTAAAAGGAGTAAAAATGACAACTCTTCACCCATGACACATTGTCATGGGAAGACTTATGGAGGCTAAAGAATTTGTAGAAAATGTGTGAAGGTATCAAATTTTGGCTTTTGAAGGCTAAATGGAAAAATGATAATTTTTCTGCCTTTGATGCTTCATTGCAAGAAGGCTTATGAAGGCTAGAAGAATTGAAGGAAACATGTTTGGTGGTCTTGAATGTGGACATAATCCTATTGATGCTTGTTGGGGAATCGGGGTTTAACTAGAAATGATGTATTTGGGTTGATTCACTACATGTGATATGACATGGATGATGCTTTTTGCGACTGAAACATCTAGGGAAGATTTTAAAAGGGATGCCTAAACTCCTAGGGTCCAATTTTCTCTCCCTAAATCAGGGTGCTTAAAGTCTTGATGCCTAAATGCTGCTTTGCTACTCTTCATTCCATTAGATGACCTAAGTCAAATAGATGCCCCTATTTGGTTTGTGTGGCTTTTTCCATACATAGCACAGAAGGAAGTGCCTTAATTTTGACTTGGATAAGATGATACATTTTCCTTATATGTAACTCATGGATATTAGGTGAGTAATTTTGAAAATTTGGAACAGTTTTGGCTAAGAAAATAATTGTGGGCTAAAACTTGTCCTTAACTTGTGGGTTAAGGTTTTGAAATGAATTTTTTTCTTTTGAAATGCCTTTTCAAGTTGAGAGTTAACCCTCTTGGTGTTTTATAAATGCCTTCAAGATTATCCGAGTTTCAAAAATGGGTGTTAATCAATAGGGATACTCTCTTTGTTTTGGAAAAGGTGGGCTATCCATGAGTTATACGCAAGCAATTAGTACTTCTCTAGCTTTTGGGGTGTTTCCATTAGCAGATGTGCTACGTCAGGAGACATGTAAGTCATTGACATAGGGCGTAACTGCTTGAAAACATTAAGGAAAAATGATCATGCAAAAAACTATAAACGTATGAACCATTCAGATGACTTATACACTTGTATTTGTTTTTGGCTTACTTGATGATTAAGTTGTATGAATTTGTTTGAAGTTTCTTGTGAGATTTGCAATATTAACATTCTATGTACTTTTTGGATTGAGTGATCATTGATTCATTTAAAAAGTTGATTGGTCAGAAGTCTTTTTATGACTGTGCTTGAGAATTTTGATGGGACTCACAGAGGAATGTTAGTGAAACTCTCCCTGGAAAAACCATGAAAAAAGACATGCATCATGATTGAACACTGCTCGAGTTTTACATCAATCAGACACATATGTGCTAAATATCACTCCTGAAGACTGCGTGTGGCTTCACATCAGTTGTGATACCTAGCCGGATTGACCTACGGCATTGCCCCCGTCCTAGTTAGGCAAATATTGTATTTTATGGAACTCACAGAGAGATTTTGGAAGCTCTCTCTAGAAAAGCTATAGGACCTTGGAAGGCCAGTGCTACGTACCTATAGAGCGATGGTTACATAGGCTATGGATTGCTCCATGACATTGTTCTCATCCTACTTAAACATTGTCAAGGCGGGGGGACGTACAAGGAAAGATTTATAATGACTCTCCAAAGCCAGGATGGGATCCCATGGGATTGGGTGTTGTGCCTTGCCCAGGTAGTAGCAACCTCATCTTTGCTAAGGTAGGTATAACACACAACATTGGAGAGTAAATGTGACACATGCTTCTGTCCCAATAAGCCAGTGTCATGCTAGGTCGGTGCTAACAGGTCGGTTTATTGAGCGGTGACTGTCAAAATTGGCAGAAAAATGTTGTTGCACTCTTTCCCAAGAAGTTGTGGAGGGGTTTTTCTCACAAGTAAACCATTCTATGAAAATGTTACTTAAGATTGATAGTTTTTTAGACTATGGCCAGAAGCTAGCCTTTCATAGACTTGATGGATCGAAGTGTGGCATTGTTTGTTGTCCGAAGTCAAATAAATATCATGGGGAGACCGTTAGTAAATCATGTGGCAATTGAGGTACTGAACAAAAAGTAGTCGATGCTAGGCAAGGCGTTTAAAAGTATGGACTGAGTGGTACCAACGATTGAACTGGAAGGGTGGCTTTAGTTTGGACGTGTAAAGAAATGTTATGAGCTCTTTCCTGAGAAGTAGTGGTGGGTTTTTCTCACAAGTAACCCTTTTGTTGTGAGGAGGATTCTTCAGGCAAAGCTAGTAGTCCCACTAGGGCTTTAGGAATTACACAAACTTTATGGAATGAATTGTGGTGCATGCTTACATCCTCATAAACAGACATCACTGGTGGGTCATACCTTACAGTCATCCTGTCTTTGACACAATATAAGTAGAGGGCTAGTCGGGACTGGAGATGTTATTACACTCTCTTCAGAAGCTATAGAGGTTGTGATAACAAGGAACCCATCGCTATGTATTATGCATAACTCCCTAAATGGCACTAAGATAATACATAGAATATAAGTTGAAGTGTAGCATTCAGCTATGTCCGAATAGCCCAGATGCTACACAGCAATTTATTCGTGTATCAGGGATTGTTGTCAGGGCTTGTCAAAAACATTTTGGGCTTGCTTTAAAAGTCACAGGATCTCGAGAGACTGGTGCTACGCATCTATTTCAACAATCAAATCTGCAAACATGGTTGGCATAATACACAGGCTATGAAGTGATGACACCAACCTACACCCCTGATAGGCGATTATCTGTGAAGGCCTTTCTACAAAGTCAGAGACCGACTCGACTTAGCTAACCTACGTGGCATGCATGAGGTTAGTCAAAGGTTTTTAGGCTTACTCCAAAAGCCATGGAGATCTCGAGGGATCAATGTTATATATCTATTCAACCAATTTTCAAAGGCGGTTGTCATGGTATATAGGCTATGGAAGGAGGATGACATTTGTCTATACCTAAGTAGACAATCAGCTATGTCAAGGGTTTCAACCATTTCTAGTGAGGCAAGACCTATAGTCCCTCACCAAACTTGTGGCGGCCTAAGTAGGGCATGTCAGGAAGTTTTTGGGCTTAATTTCAAAAGCCATGGAAATCTCAAGAGATCGATGTTATGCATCTATTTCAACCATTCAATCTGTAAACATGGTTGGCATAATATGTAGGCTATGGAATGATGATCGACATTTGCCTATTACTGATAGGCAATTTGTCATGTTGAAGGTTGCGGCCATTTCATGTGAAGGAGAGTCCTCACCAAACCTTTACATGGCCTGAGATTAATAAGGTCGAGAATTAAATGTATATCATTTCCAATCAAACATTGTCATGATTATGGGCTAAATTGGGGTGGTGACGGGTCATCAGATTACTTACCGTAGGGTAGACTTCAACAAGGGAGAGGATTCACCATTCTGATTGCTGGTCGCAGGCGGAGTTTGACAGTTTATGATTTTATTTGATTGATTGCTGATGATTTTTTTTATTGAGAGGTGGCGGGTTATCTCCAATCTTGACTGATAGGGGATAACAAGTCATATCTGTTCACATTCCTTGGGAGGTGATGCATCATCTTCAGCTTTACTTGGTCGTGAATGGTAATTTATTGTGTCATGAATGGCAATTTATTGGGTCATGAATGGCCATTTGTTGGGCCATAAAGGGCCATTTGCTAGGCCATGAATAACCATTTGCTAGGTCGTGAATGAACAATTTGTTGGGTCGTGAATGGTAATTTGTTGGGCCATAAATGACCTTTTGTTGGGCCGTGAATGGTAATTTACTGGGTCGTGAATGGCAATTTGTTGAGCCACGAATGGCAATTTGCTAGAGATGATGCTTCATCTTGGATTATTTTTACTAGGAGGTGACGGGTCATCTCCAATCACAATTGATGGGAGATAACGTCATCTTTGTTTACATTATTTGGGGATGATGTATCATCTCCAGCTTTGCTTGGTTGTGAATGACCATTTGTTGTGTCGTGAATGGCTATTTACC
>JAOXJP010156778.1:0-12984 GCA_025762735.1 Platanus orientalis
GCATTCGAAAAGCACTGAACCAAATTAAAGATCGACCATGCAATCCTTATAAAGCTCCTCCGATAACAGGTATACAATTTACCTTTCTATTTTTTCATTCTTTTTATTAACCATCAATTCTCTTATCGTCGCATCTTTTCAGTTGCTTCACTCTGTGTTGTTCCCATACTTTCGGCTCCCTCTTGACTAAGTAAGCAGCCTGACGTTGGTCTAAGGAAATCTAGTCGACAAGAAGGCATCAAAGATTTGACCATGAAGGACATGCTTACCCAACAGAAAGCAGCTGTTCAAGCTATCAAATTCGAGCATCAATCCGAGGGAGAGAGTGGTTTAGCAAGAAAGAAGAGGAAGGTTGTTGTCTTATCTATTGAAGACCAATTATGACAAGATCTCGAAGAGAAAGAGGAGTTACTAAAAAAGACTAGGCTCGAACTCGAAGCTCTTAGTCAAAAGAAGATTGACGAAGCCAAAGAACAAGCAAGGTTCGAGTTAGAGAAAAGGACCAAAGCACTGAATGATGATTTGGTTCGTTCATGGGAAGAGAAGCAGAGAGTTGTGGATGAGAAAAAGAAGGAAATGAAGAGGTTGAAACTCGAGGGAAAAAAAAGAAAATAGGAAAAGCAGAAACAAAAGAAAGAAACAAGAAGGAAAAATAGACAAGATCTTGTAGATCAATATATAAGCGCAGATAAGGCTCAAGAAGAAGAGCTACAGAGAATAGCACAAAAAGAAAGCGACAAGAGAGAGGCAGATAGAATGAGAGAAGAAGAAGAAAAAAGAAGACAAGAAGAAAAAGGAACAAGAAGATAAAGAAAGAACAAAAAAAGGAAGCAGAAACCAAAAAGGGAGAACAAGAAGGAAAAGAGAAACTAGAACAATAAAAAAGAAAGAAAGAAGAATGCCACAAAAGACAAGAAGAGGAAAAAAAATATGGATGGAAGAGGAAGAAAAATAGAGAAAGATAATCGAGGAAAAGAAGAGAATCGAAGAAGAGCAAGAGAGAAAGAGAAATGATGAGAAGAGGAGAATAGAGGAAGAGAAAGAGAAAAGGGAAAATGAAGAGAAGAAGAGGAGATGGAAAGTAGAAGAAGAGATGAGGAACAGAGACGATTGCAGTTCGAGGCAGCTGAAAGGAGTGAACAGAGAGAGACACCAGCAAATGACAAGTCGAAGAGGTTCGAGGCAGAAACATACAAGAAAGACAAAGAAAAACAGGGGCAAATTGAGACCATTACTGAGGACCGTCTATTTGAAGACTTGTGCCCTACTTTAGGGAATGAAGCATTCATCCCAGCACCTGATGTAGGTATCGTTCAAGATGATATCGATGTCCCACCTCAAGGCAATGACACTTTTCTTGCTGAAGAGTCATCCACTAGGTCAATCGATTTGGTTCCATTCATCTCAAACTTTGCTCAAAAGATTTTGCTGGAAGGTGTTGAACACACTTCGCATCACTCTTTATCATCTGAAACTCTGAAAGTGCCTGTTAAGCCTCGTTCCATACAGCCAGTGTAGGCACCTATTTTAGCACAACCTTCCTAGAAGATGCCTAGTCATCTGGCTCAACTTTTGTCTCGAGCGAAGCTCTTTACTTTTGGTGTAGCAGGGACGACAAGGTCTCCTTCACCTTCATGCCTATCTCCTTTACCTTTGGATCAATTACACCAAGCCCTAGCCGTTCTTTGATCCTATTTTTCTACTGGACCGTCGACCGTACTTACAGACCCTACAATCAATTCTTCATTTGTTAATTCCATCAACCTGCTGCTTCAACACCCTGACTATTTGTCTATTGATCAATGAGTCAGTCTTTGCTTAGCTCTTTCTTCTCAAACCGAGCCTCATGAACAACTTCACTTGAAGCGTACAAAAGAGATTCGCGGTCAGGAGTTGAAGGCTCGACTTAACACTCTATTGTCTTGTCAGTCATCAACCGTAAAGCATGTTTCCTCATTAGTGGAAAACATTAATGCTCAAATGGTGGAGATTAAGGAGGTCGAGGCCCATCTCCAGAAGTTGAAGGAGGGCCTTCAGAGTTCGAGCATAGAACTTGAGAAAGTAATGGAACAAGATTCTCTTTATTATAAGGAGATACCATGTTTAGAAGGGGAATTATCAACTTGTGAGGCAGAGCTCAAAGACTGTGATCAGGTCATTGATACGTGGTGGTCTTCGCTAGCTTCTATCTTTTCTTAAAATTCTTAACCCATTAATTCCTTTTGTACTTTTGTCTTGGTCATACTGTAATTATTTACTTTTTAATATCTTATATTCGTCATCTTTTTCTCCCATATCGATGGTTTGTATTTTTTTTAGATACTTTTCGTTGATACTTTGAACATGCTCTTACCCCTCGATGTGCATTAGGCTATAGGCGTTACCACCTAACACCTCAGTTATTAAAAATAGTCATTCCCATGTTGGGGACTATTTACCAAGTTTAGGGTCTTTAACCCCGATCAGTAAGATAACTTTCCATACCAACTCTCCTTCCTGGAAGGATTTTGTTTTTACTTTTTTGTTATAAATCTCAGCCACCCTTAGTTTCTGAAAAATAATTAAATTGAGGGCCTCGAGCTGTTTTTCCCCAAGGTGATCCATTTCAGACATCATAGCATCTTGGTATTCAAGATGACTTAACTGGTTCTGACTTGTTACCCTCAGGGATCATACTGTGATTTCTAATGGTAAGACAACATCGTGTCCATACACTAATGCATAAGGTGTAGTCCTTGTGCTTGATCTCTTAGATGTTTGATACACCCACACGACATCAGACAACAATTCGTCCCAATTGGCAGCATTACTATCTGCCATCTTTTGTAAATTGTTCTTTATTATCTTGTATGTTGCTTCTTCATGTCCCTTTGCCTAGGCATAATAAATAGTTGAATTTATTATTTTGAACCCATAATCTTTGGCAAATTCTCGTATTCAAGCCCCATTGAATATTAATCCTTGGTCGACAGTGATGGATCGAGGAATTCCAAATCGATGTATTATCATTTCTTTGATAAAATGTATTACATCTCCCTCGTTAACTTCTTGATATGGCTTACATTCCACCCACTTTATAAAATAGTTTGTGGCGACCAAGATGAAGCAATTTCTTCTTGTCAATGTTCGCCTGACTTTTCCTATCATATCGAGGGCTCATCTTCTAAATGGCCAAGGCTTTACGATCGCGTGTAAATTTGCTATCGGTACCCGAGGCACAGAGCCATGTTGTTGGCAGGCCTCACAACCTTGGGCATACCTGATGCAATCTTGACCAATTTTTAGCCAAAAATATCTATATCAACTGATTAACCATCTCATTTTTATGCCTGATTGATGTGCACCACAAACTCCTTCATGGACTTCTGCCATTGCGAGTTTGGCTTCATCAGTCCCTAGACATTTGAGCAACACACCATCAGCTCCTTGTTTGAACAGTTCTGGAGGATCACCCCAAAATATGTATCCTCTAGCTTTGAGTTTAAGGGAATTACTTCCACCTCGACTAGGGTTCTACAAGTATTGCCTGATTGGTTTTCTCCAATTAACCAATTCTTCACTCCTGTCGCTGGAAGTAATAACATTGATGTTAAGAACTTCCTCAAAAATAGAGTTCTTGTCTCCAAATTATAGACTTGGCATGCGGCTTCTTCCTTCAGTGGGATTATTGCTTGTATTATATCCTGATGAAACTTAAGCCATCAAATTGGCCTTATGATTAAGGCTTCGAGGTTTGCATTTTACTGTGACATCATTAAATGTGTTTAACAACTGCTCGACTTTATCCTGATAAGGTATCAAAGTAGGACTAACACATTTATAGTCCCCTGATGTTTGGTTTATCACCAACTGTGAATCTCCAAGGACTTCGAGGGACTTTACCCCAAGTCCCTTTAGGATCAGTAGCCCTCGAACTAAGGCTTCATATTCATCCTGATTGTTGGTAAACTCCCCATCCAATCTAAAGTTCAGTTCTGTGACTACCCCTTTTGGGGAAATAATTACTACTTTTATACTGGATCCTTTCTTGGTCTTGGACCCATCAAAATATAATTGTCAAGGCGTGAGGCTAATGCAATTATCTTTGTTGTTTGTTTGAACAGAATGACAAGGATGGTTAGCTAGAAAATCTGACAAAGGCTGCCCCTTTACTACTTTTTGTGGGACATAGATAAGATCGAACTCAAGGAGTGCGAGACTCCATTTGTCAATCCTACCTTTTGCCATGGGTCAAGATGGCATATATTTTATTATGTCAATTTGAGCCACAACATAACTCACATGTGACAGAAGATAATGTCTTAATTTCATTTATGCGAAGTACAATGCTAGACATAATTTCTCTATCATAGGATAGTTACACTCAGCCTTCTACAGTACTCGACTTAAATAAAACACAGACTGTTTGTGTCCTCCGTTGTCTTGGACTAATAGGCTTGCTATCGAGTCCTCCGTAGCTGAAATGTATAACTTCAATGGCACATCTTTCCTTGGCGGCATTAGCACTGGTGGATTCGCTAGATACTCCTTGATCTTCTCGAAGGCCTATTGATTCTCGTAAGGGTGAAAACACTTTTATTTTTCCTACCAAATTAGAAATAAAACGTCTGAGAAAATTGATTTGTCCAAGCAGCTATTGCACTTCCTTCTTTGTAGAAGGTGGCTGGGCTTGAATGATTGCCTTAGCTTTGTTCTGGTTAATCTTGATCCCTCGGTAATGTACCAGGAATTCTAGAAAGTTGCCAGCACTTACTCCAAAGGCACATTTCAAAGGGTTCATTTTTAGCTGATGTTTTCTCATCTTGAGAAACCCTTTTTCTAGGTCGAGTAGGTGGTTATCAAAATCTTGAGACTTTACAACCATATCATCGAGATATACCTCCATAAATTTTCCAATCATGTTGTGAAAAATATAATTTATGGCCCATTAGTATGTGCCCCAACATTTTTCAGACCAAATGGCATAATTACCCACTCAAACATGCCTATCAATCCTGGACATCAAAAGGCTATCTTATGGATATCCTTTTTATCGATAAAGATCTAGTTATAACTAGAATGTCCATCCATGAATGATAGCATTCGATGTCTTACTGCCCCGTCGACTAACAAGTCAACAATGGGCATAGGGTATTCATCCTTAGGAGTGGTTGTATTAAGATTCCTAAATTCAATGCAAATTCTAATCTTACCATTCTTTTTTATAACCAAAACTATGCTCGAGAGCCATTCGACATACCAGATTAGTCGAATGAACCCTGTCGCCAACAATGTTTTGACTTCCTCCTTGACTCTCAAGGTTATTTCGTTGGTCATTCGTCGAGGTGGCTGTTGAAAGGGAAAGTAGCCATCCTTTGTAGGCAATCGATGCTCAATAAGCTTTCTATTCAACCCAGGCATTTTTGAGTAGTCCCAAGCCAAGTAATCTCTATACTGCCTTAGGATGCTCGTGACTCGCTCGAACTCTGACTCCTCGAGTTTGGTACTGAGATATGTTACCTGTGGGTCTTCTATGGTGCCCAAGTTTACTTCTCTTAATTCATCCTGTACTTCGGCCTTTAAATTGTCCAGTTTGGTAGGGGCCATTTTCAAATGCTCAACTCCTACGGCATAGTGGTCGTTAGGTAGCTCTTGTGTGTTGTAGTCGGAAAGATACATCTCGACTCTTTTTTCTATCAAATATCCTGACAATCTTTCCATGGCCATTTGTATGGCCCTTTATTTTTCTTCACTTGGATTAATCATTGGACTCCTATTTGCATTACGGGCCCACTCTTTTTAGCCCTATCATTGCATCGGGGTAAATCAGTTCTTAGCATAATTCATTAAATTCCTGGCTTATCAAGGTTTCTTCCTCTTAATTCTTTTGTATGGTAACCTTAGTTGGTTTTCCTTCACTATCTTGTCTGACTAGCTTGATTGTGCCAACACTGTCATCATAAAGATAGGCCTCAACATTGTTTACTGAGGCTAGGAATGGCTTTTAATCTACATGTACAACTTCTCTGCAATTATTATCATTCTAAAACAATAGCAACTGGTGCAAAGATAATGGGACACACTAGTTTGAGTGTATCCAATCTCTTCCCAACAGGGCATTATAATTTCATGTTGTGTCGACCACAAAGAAAGCGGCGACTTATGTTCAATTTCCTACTCGCAACTCGAGTGGAAAGACCCCTTTGGTTCGGGTAGCATTTCCTAAAAAACCATAGACAGACACATCTATTGGCACTAAGTCACTTTCAACCTTTACTAACTTTCTCATCATTGATAAAAGGAGGATGTTAACAACCACCCCATTATCGATTAGCACTCTATTAATAGGTCTACCCTCTATATGTACCTTTATATACAAAGGTTTCAAATGCTTGGTCATATTTCTGGAGGGTTTATCAAAAATAAGTTTACCTGTACTTTCGTCTGTGTTTGTCGCATTCTCTTCCAATTCTATGGCCGTCGATTTTTTTGAGATGATATCCCAAAGTTCTTTTTTCACCTCGAAAACCTAGTTTTGGTGGGCTTTGAACTCAGTAGGCAATGTAAGAATCATATGACAGTCGACTTCCTTTTCTAGGTGGCTACCAAAATGGATACTAGTGGTATTGTCCTTATCTATAAGGAGATTATTTGTTATAGATTCTGACGGTGTGAAGGAATCAACAAATAATCCTTCCTTTTTTAAGTCGAGAAAATCGTTTTCTTCTAAGGCCAGTTTTTTCATGTCTACCCAACTCTTGTGTTTTCTACTACCGTTCCTTTCCTCTTTTTGTTTATGTTTTTATCGCAGATTTTGACAGCTTGTCCTGATGATCTTTCGTAGGTTTTCTTAAATTTCTGCCAATAAACACTCTGACCAACCTTGGCTCTTGATTGTCATTGATGTTGAGGATAGGATAATATCCTCTTTCCATCTTTTTGTGCTCACTTTTGCTCAATTTGCTGTCAAATGACAGGTCGAATTGGCAATCAGGCCTATTGTGACCGATGGCCTGATGATGGAAGGTGTCCCCCTGTCTATCATGGTGTAAACCTAAATCTTGGCTTTGAACCTGACTTAGGTTTTCCTATCAGGCTAAGGCTTGTTGCCTTAACCATCTTCTTTTTTGGGTCCTGGTGATCAAGGGGAAATCAGGATTATACCCATACTTGTACATTGGGAAACTCCTATTATGGGGCTTGTTAATGGGTGCGATCACCTCCACCCACCTATCGACCTCCCCAATGGGTGGTTTAACTGTCCTCAAAGATTGTGTTGCTTCACGGGGTTTGTTCACATACTAGCCTCTCGCTCTTACCCATTTGTTGGGTCGCCAATCATTAACACAAGGGGCTTGGAAAGGGATTCTTACACTTGGATGTGTCTTCCTCTTCTGCGCTAGCTCGACTGGTAAGTGAGGCTCATCCTCCTTTTATACGGCCATGGCCATAAGATTGGCCATTACCTTACCACATTTGTCGTAGAGGCAGAAGTCATCCTCTTCAACTGGGCTTCCTTTGTGATTTTTGCTATCACACTATTGCTTCCCAGTGTTCATACTAGAGTAGGCAAAGGTCTTTTTCCTGTGCTCAACCATACTTATAGCCCTGTTAACAATTGGAGGCTTCAATCGTGACCCTGCACAATGTATAGCTTTAGTAAATTACACATTTTATGATTTCTTTTCCCCTATCCAATCTATTATTATCATATCAACATCTACTAATTTTAGGAAGGGGTTAGTATCTACTTCCATAACTTCAGTTTTATCAAGAAACCGAAGCAGGTTTTTTTTTAATTCTCTCTTGTATAATAATTTGAAACACTATACACTTATTAGTCAGGTGTGTAAGGGAGTTATGCCACTTGTAATAGTCCTTTTCACGTAGCTCCTCGTGTGTGGGGATCTTGTGTCTGCCAATTAACTTGATTTTCTTAGCCTCGAATAACATGTCAAACATCTGGTCGGCCTTACTCAGATCGAAGGAATAAGTTTTTTGTGGTCGCTTGTGGTTTATTTGATTCCTAGGCCTGGCTGTCTTTTCTAGCCAAAACCTCACACGTAAATGGTCTGTTTCCTACAAATTCTGCTAGGTAGACTTTATAGTTAAGGTCCTGATAATAAGTCCCATATGATGAATTTCGACATTGATTCTCTTATCGGAGAATGTTTTCATAACGGGTGGTCCTTTCTGACAATTCAAATAAATCGAAGAAGGTTATTCCCTCGAATTTCTTCCTGAGCTCAAAATCAAGCCCATCTTGGGCAAGTTTTACAAACTCGACCTCAGGAAGGCCACTAAGGCACCTTGACTTGGCTCTTTTGAACCTCATAATGAATTATTCTGCCGTTTTCCCTGGCTGTTGCCTCAATCTAGCTAAATCAGCCATCAAGACTCCAATGTATGCTCTAGCAAAATGGGCTTAGAATTTATCCTCTGTTTCTTCCCAACTTCTTATCGAGTTAGGTGGGAGGTTAGTGTACCATGTGAAAGCTTACCCTGTAAGGGAATTTGGAAATAGCCTTAGTTTGTAATATCCTAAATTAAAAAATTATCCACATTGTGTGGTGAATCGACTTATGTGTTCCATGGCTGTTTTACTATCTTCCCTTGAAAAAGTAGCAAAGTCGGGTATTTTATACCCTCGAGAGAACTCGTAGTCCTTGTCAATTTGCTCAGGGTAGGGTTTTCTATATGCTAGTCATGCAGCCTTTCGAAGGCCAGGTCCATACAACTCTTCGAGAACTCATATAACTTGTTCTCTAGGGTTCTAGGTGTACCCTTATGGGACAACGCCGTATGGTTGTTCTGGGCTTGGATAAGCCCTTTAGTAATTTGGAGACTGAGCTTGGTACCCTGTACCCATACCAACGAATTCCTTGTTGTTAGGAATTGGGTTCTCCCAATAGTTTGGCAGGTCTTGCTCCCTACGGTATGGTTGATTTGTACCAACATATCCATTAGCATTTTGCCTTTGGAATTGGTTTTTCCAATAGTTGGGTGGCTCTTGCCTTCTTAGGGGCGGAGGTCCTATGCCTGTGTGTCCATGTGGACAACCGCTATACCCAAATTGGTCATTCCGGCGAGGTTGTTGGACATTTTGACCATAGTACTTGGTTCGACCATTACATTGTCCCTTAATCTGGGGGGCCCCAATGTTCTTGTCGAGATATTTCGTTGAGCTTGAAGATTGGGTTTTCATGTACCTCGACCCTTTCAGGATCTAGTTGAACATTGGCCCCTATGGGATATCCCATAGGACCTTGATTCCTAGATCTTGCCCCTTTTGTGGACACTCGATTGGGTTCCTATTGTTCTTGATTAGGGATGACTTCGACTCGAGGCTCTTCAGGGTATCCGAGAGGTCTCTCATGCCTCCCGGGCCTATTTGATGACTCTAGAATGTCTGTTCTATTAGCTACTCCTTTGTCCCTGGTGCCTGAGTTTTGACTAGCTCGAACATTTTTTTACCAAAGGCTGGAGTATCTTTAGTAGAACATCTCCCAGGATGCCTGACATCATTTGGAACTCTCATTCCATTCTCTCGATAAGATCATTGAGCTTGGTTTCTATGTTGTGAGACAACTCACGTGTCTCGTCACCATTGACTGGTCATTTGTCTTGTCGAGGTGCCATTAATGGCTTCGAGTAGTAAGTACTTCGACTAATCCCACTGTAGTCACCAATTTGTTAGTAGTTAACAATAATTCTTTTCTTTTGGAATTGACACGTGTGCAGGTCTTTCCAATTCGGACTATCCAAAAGGTATCGGGTTCGGTAATGCCTCTAGATCGAGGACTTTTACACTAGATAATGGCACCCAATGCAGACAATGTAAAGAATAATTTATTCAAAATTGAAAGTACAAAAGACAATGTTGGTTACTGGGATACCTTTGAATGATAGATTAGCCATTGTCTATTCTCTCATAATGAGAGAGACCTCATTGAATCTGATCCTTCAAGTAAGGGGAGATTATCCGCTCTTCTTCTAGAAGCACCTCGTTGAATCTGGTTTTGTGGATAAGTCAGATTAGTCGATGTCCTTCTTTCCGGAAGTACTTCGTTGAATCTGATTCTATGAATGACATAGATTGGCCATTGTCCTCCTTTGAAAGAATCTCGTTGAATCTGACTCTGCGGTGTTGTCGAATCACCTGAGACAGGGGGTCGAGCCACCACAGGAAGTAGCTACCGCTAAGCCTAATCTAAAGCTATGACTACTGATAAAATGTACAATCTGTTGATGATGATGATGATTCACTGTTTCTCTTTATTTATAGAAGTTTGTCCACGACGCTATTGTTACTGTTCCACGTTCGTTACTCAACCGTTTTTTTGTTTAAATCATGGATCACTTTGTTTGCTGATTGGGTCGTGTGTTTTTAACGTGGTACTAGTAGGACCCACTTTTGTGTTTCATATTCCATCTAGTGAGGCCCTCCTACGCAATCATCTTGCCTATGTGTTATTTCTTTCCACGTGTCTCTTTTTCACTGGCGAACTTCAAATATGTGTTAACACCCTCTCTCTCTCTCTCTCTTCCCGTTTTGTGTCGGACCCGTCTACTGTGGTGCCGAATTGATGCTAGTTTTGTTTCTCGCTATGAATTCCCACTTGATTAGCTGATGTCAATCTTTCTGTGAAGGGAATGAACTTCATTTGAAGCATGATAATTCCGTTCAAAGGTTACCTCCATCTAATTATGTATTTTATTTGGTCTTTTTATGTTTCAAATCTCCTTATGTTAATCTTTCAAATTATTCAGATTATTGGCTGAATAATGGTAGATGTTTTTCTTTGAAATTGTTTGCTTTTGGTCTGTTGAATGCTTTTTATATAAAGCGAAGTTGGATTTTTTTTTTGTAGTTTGATTCTTTGTACTTTTAAGTTTTTTAATATCGATAAAATGGATAGAAGATGATTGATTAAGAGAAATAAATGCATAACCAAATCCCTTTTTATGATTAGGGGAAAGAAGAAGACAACACATAGTAGCATTGTAGTTCTTATGGATATGGATATTACAGTTGTGATTGTGAAGAGATGTGTAACATATCTCCATATATTGCTTAGTTAAAAGGTTCTGTTAATGAATATAACATATTCTCTTACAAAAGATGGGTTTGCCTCATTTGAAGGAATATCAAAAATCCATCAGAAAGCAATGTAAACAAAACACTAAACACATGTCGGCAGTATAAACAGTTGGGGTGTCGAATGTGTCACTTTACACACATTGCAACAGGTAACATTGTCGAGTCACTTGAGATCAGTTGGAGGTGAAGTTGGCTAGCAAGTAGTCAAATTTATGCGAGAGGAATTGACCATTGGAACAAACACATGGAAGGGAGGGTGGATTAGATCTCTATTAGTTTCTTTGCTAGAGAAACGTAAATTTTCGCTTGATTTTTTTACTGAAAATTTTGAATGGAAGGTTTAAGAGTTTTGAGATCATTAATTTATGTAGATTGTGACTTTCTCATGTTCCAAACAAAGGGAAGGCTAGGTATTTTTTAGAAAGTCTACTCTCTAATTGGACTTCCTTAAGAACCATTTAGTTCCTTTAGGATATCTAACCTTTTTTTCATAGTCTTTGTTTAATTTTATTGAATTAGTTTTTTATTTCTCCCCCATTGCAATACAGTTTGATTTTGGCACTGATCGAAATTAAGATTTATGTTTTGATATTGTTAATCCTTTCAATAGAAGTTAAAAATATGATTTCATTGCCAAATTCTTTTCTTCTTAGAAAACTATAGACTTTTCACAAAGCTACATTATTATTATTATTACTATTATTATTTATAATCTCTTTAGGATTGTTTTTTGTTGTAGTAAAAATTGTCAACCACTTAAATTGCAACTGTGCAAGTTCCAGTTGATTCTTAGATTCTTGGACCATCGATTCAAACAAAACATAGGTCACATTGGTCATCTCGAGCAGAAAGAGAACCCTCTTCAGCCACCTCTTAAAGTATGAACCATTGAATGGATCTACCTCGGATACGTCAGGTATAGAATAATCCATATCACAGTTTGAGAAATCCATAAACAACAGAAATATCACTTTAAGATTGTATGTAGTAGTTATGTTTGTAGTAACACTAAACTGTAGTTCTTCAAGCAGTAAGGTAATTCAATATTCGATAGAAGTATATAATGGCAGATTTCTCAACAGTAGCAAATATGAAATTGTGAAGTGTAGGTACGTATAATCAACCAACAATAACTTATGTGTATCAACTCAGATTCTCTAGTATGTATCCGAGCAACAATGCAGTCCAACAGTATATATAAAATAAAGATCTACAAATTAAACGAGTTAGAAACAACTTATTGGTTGGTGATTAAGCACATATAAAACGTTGTCTTTAAAATGATATTTGCCGGTCTGTCACAGGTACGTAAGCTTGATTGACGATCACCTCCAGGGACACCAACCTCTCTGGTAGACCCCGCACAGGTTAACAAAGACTCACGTTGAATAGCTCAAACCAACCTCTAGGGCCAATGGAGTAATTTATATGAAAACCAACATAAACCAAAAAGAAAATCAATAATAATCAGAGAAGAAGAGACTGGTTCGCACAGAATATTCTTTCTATGTATTTTTCTTCCTTCTTCTCATCTTCTATTATAGAAGACAATGATTGCTAACACCCATACTTTCCATGAAGAGTTAGGCTCTTTCGAAAAATATTAAACGTGTAATTAATCACCATAAATCCACTTGATTATAGAATATATTAATAACACATCAATAGTATATTACCAAATATTATAACAACTAAATAAGAAATCAATAAATTAAAATTAATATTTTTATTTAAATAAATTAAAATAAAATAATTAATTCGTGTAACCCACACCTACAACCCGACCCAGCGCACATGATGCAAACAAACAACTCCAACCTCCCCTCTCCTCTTTAACTCCAGTACCCCTTAGGTTCTTGCATTTACTTACAATGTGGAGTTTAAAGTTCTCCACTTTTCATGTG
>JAOXJP010156789.1:0-12984 GCA_025762735.1 Platanus orientalis
CACATGGACTGATCCAAATGTAAAAAATTGGTTTTTCAAGAACAAGAATTGAAGGTTCGTGTTGGGGTGGGACTCCAAGCAAGCTCGACCTTTATACACAATATAAAGTCCTTATTGTTGTCTAGTGTTTTATGAGAAGAAAAGAAAAAAAAATAGTGAGAACTTGTGGTTTTGTGAGATATTAAGAGATAACTCTTGTAATCTTCCAAGAATAGTGAAACTTTCTCTATAGCTTCGTGGTTTTTCTTCAACTTGGGGTTTTCCACGTAAATCTTGTGTCTTTTGTGGTGTGCTTGTGGTTTCGTTATTTTCTCTTGATGATTATTGCTTTCTAACTTGTATTGGCTTGATTGATAGGCTGTTTGATTTCCAACACCAATGATATGATATCCATGGAAGGTTATTGGTCGTATCCTTCCTACTTTTCTACAGCACATTAGGAATGAGGGGCAATGATTAGGGAAGACCTATGGTGGGAAGAGGAGTTTCTTAGTTTTAAGTTCCCTTACTAGTTTTCTCTCTCCTGACACAAAGTCAACTGGGGTCATAAAACTGCAAGGGGGGGCTCCAATCATCTCTCCGTTATACACTTATATAAATCTCAAGTTACGGTCACTTACAGAGTATCATGTTTATTACAATATGGGCATTAGGGTTACTGTTAATTGACTTTGTTTGAACTTTTAAGCACAAAGGCATACTGTAAAGCTTAAACACTAGATTCAACCAGAGTGTATATTCTTGCTTTCCCATGAGATGAAGGAAGTCCCAAGTTATTTTAAAAAGTCATCTTTGGCGTAGCAACTAGCATGAACTAGAATAGAACCTATTAAATTAGCAACATCAATATACCATGCCTAGGGGATGAGCAAACATTAATATATGATACAACCAACTGCCATCAGGTGTGAAAACCAATAAATACGTTTTTCCGAGTCAAATCTGAGTTTGTACTCGTTGCAATGTTTATTTATCTATTGTTGATAATGATCGGAAAAATGAAGTTTTTTGACAGGTCTGTTTTTTAATAAATTGTGTAACTTCCATCAATGCTTTTATCTTGCTACACTCTATTTCCCTCTTACTTGTGAGATATTAACTGGTATTTGATGGGTAGTTTGTGATATTAGGTGTGTTGGTTATTTATTTTTTAAATTAAGTTGATAAAATGTGGGACTTGATATGAATTAGTTTTAAACACTTAACCTCTTGGTTTGGTTTTAATTTGTATAACCTTGCCTCTTGAGTTTAGTCCCACATCCACTAGTTACTCAAATGGATTATAGTTTATAAGTAAGCATGAGCTTACCTTTGTGAATCTTGGGGCTCTCTCCTATTGTGGCGGTCTAGCAAGGTCAGCTTGCACATTGAGTTTGTATGCAGGAAAGGGTTTGGGTGCAAGGGCGCTTGAGGCACACTGCACTTTGCACCTGTGTTGCATCATTGAGTCGCTTATTCTCTTTCTTTTTTTCCCCTGGTGTTTTGCGGGTATGATTTTAATTGTTGCAAGCAAATCCGAGTCACAAACATTGAGAATGGTCTGAATTGCAAGCAGATCTGACTCGTGAGCACATCGTTACCCAATTGTTTGTTATTCTTCGTGCATTGTGTGATTCTTCGGAGTTTGTGCACTTTGAATCCCGTTCTTGTCTCAGAATTTGTAGTTTCAATAAACTTAGACAACTTTGTTCCTTATGAATGTGAAAAATTATATTGGTCTGTTAGCCAAGGCTTGTTCTCTCTGTATATATTGTGCCCAAGAGAGAGTTCTTGTGCATTAGAAAAGACAAGCAAAAAAAGAAGGCTTCATGGTTTGGAGAAATCTAGAGCCCAGGATATGTAATCAGTGCTCCAAGGAAGAACAAGCACTAGCGAGAAAAAGAAGGGCCTTGATAGAATCCAAGTGTGTATAGCTTGAATTTCATAACTCAGAATAACTAGTTTCTATTATCCCTGTTCTCTGATCATGAAAACTAAAGGATGCCTCTGATCCACCTGGTTTTATTTAAGGATATCAGAGACCAATGGGCCATCTATCCGATCTCTTTCCTGAATTGGTTTCAGAGAGGCTCACATGCCATCTGTTTCTGACAATTCAAAAGAGAGCAATCTGTTCAAATCCTGAGAAATCCAAGTATTGATTAAGTTTTTTCTGGACTCTGATTAATTGTGAATACCTGAGACTTGGGCATTTGCAGGAAGTGCATCTTTTCTGCTGGCCCTGAATAGAGCGGAATGGTGGAACAGGATTTGTGTAGCCGTCCGCAAATTGTTGGGACAAGGCTTTTTGTTATTGTTGTATCTTTTCTGCTAGATTGTGCAAATCTGTTGGGGAGAAAGGACTTTTTACGAGCTTGTTGATTCCAGAGTTAGTGTGGTCAATTCCTTTGCACAGTTTTGTGGGAGACCTCGACTATCATCAAGAAACTAGATTAGTCTATGTCTCCTAGTCTCAGATTAGGAGGTATCTTATTTGAATTTTTAAGAATTTATAGAACATATATTTAATACTTTAGTTACCAACAAGGTGAACTAGTGAATGTAGTGGAGAAAGATATGTGTATTCAGTATCATTATCCACTTGAAGTGCTTCTGTTTTCTTGTTGAATCGAAATTAATCCATAACAAAATAAAGTATGGGATGAGATTAAATAGGTATGGGTTTTTATAGATCAAAAGATTAAATAGGTGTAGGTTTTTATAGATCAAAATGAACAAAGGTAAACATTTTCAAAATGTAGGTTCTCCATACATCATAATGAACTAAGGCAAACATTTTAAACAACCTTTAGCATAAAGTGAAAAGCATTTGGCAATGTTTTGTGAGAGACAGAGACTGTGCAGAGAGCATAGATAGGCTTCTTGGCATCTGTTTGTCATGGGTTTTGTTGGATCTTTACTTTTTCCCGTCAACAATTTAAACCCTGGCTATAATCTAACATCCATTGCTTATTCTTCTGCAATATGTGTTAATTTTTAGCAATATAATCTTATTACTTTATATTGCATCTGTACTCCTTGCTTGCCTGGTCAGCTTTTTCTTTTCGTTTTTTGGCTGACATTGAATTTTTTATTTTTTTGGATAAGTACTGACATTGAATTGATCATGGATCTGCAGGTATAAAAAACTGCAATTTAGTTTAAAGCCTTGTGTTGCTCTTCTCCAATGTCCATGAATATGAAGAAACAAAATACAGCTGCTGCTGGTTTTCCAGTGCCCACTGCTCGAATCACACGAGCTCAAGCTGCAGTCTGTCGTGCAGCTGGTGGAATGCTTTCGTTACAACCATCCATGAAACAAGATCAGAAACGGGCTTTGCGAAGAAATTCAAAAAGAGCAGCATTGGATGAGAACAATCCTACTGCTCCTGTCACTGCATGTCTTCAACATAAAAGGCGGGCAGTGCTTAAGGATGTAACCAATATTTGCAGTGGAAATTCATATAGGAACTGCATTAATGCAGCTAAAATTCAGGTCAGGATACCATCAGTATGCAAATATATATATATATGTACCCCTAAGAGGTTGGGATAAGGCTCCATGGAATTGTGTGTGTGTGTGTGTGCGGGTGCGGGTGGGGGGATGACCATAAATTTTTCTTCTTTTTATTATCTAATTTTGTGTTAAGTTGGACCTATGTACTTGAGAAATTCATTTGTTGACACATTTTCTTGTTGCATGAGTTAAAGAAACAAATGGTTGGTCATTTGTGAACATTTATCAGAAAATGAACAGAGAAGACCATAAGTATGATCATTCACTCACAAATTCTTAGAAGTAATTAGCTACAAAATTTTATTGCCAACATCAGCCCTTCTCATCTTACCAAATCTTCATTTTTTTGCCCGAGAGTCTGAATTCGGCTTCTGTTAATTCTGCTTGTCTTCAGACTAGGAATGGCAAGCAGGCTAAAAGAGGCCCTTTGAAGAAGGATTCCAAGGTGGCCACATCTATTGAGGTGGAGATCATAGAGGTTCAAAAGGATGTAAATACGAAGACAGCTGTAGAAATAGCGAAAACAGGGATTCTTGAATCACTAGACATTTTCTCTTCAGCAGACTTAGAAGAAAATGTTCCAATACATCGAACTATGGAGAGTGTCAGAAGACAATCTATTGTAGCTGAGACTCAGCCTGAGAAACAGATTTCAATAAGGCCTTCTCAACTCCTGAGCCCTTTAATGAAAGGTTTGCTTTCTATTTCAGTTTTCTCAATGGAAAGTGAGACAGCCTTTATGAAGTTATTGAATTTATTTTTTTCTTGTTTTTAGTTAATGCTTACATAAGAAATATGCTTGCCCGATAATTGAAGAAGAAAACAACATTACCCTACCTGCATGTACTTTTATGTGTGGTACATATGCAGCGTGGCAGTGACCATCTCTCAACTGGTCAACTAAGGAAACATTGTTGGTCAAAACCTAGCACGGAATGATTTAAATCTTCCCATGGATAAATCTATTCCTGGATCGTATGCCAATTTTTTTGGTCAATCCAAAAGAACTGATGTACATTGGATGGTTAGGGTCATTTGGTGTATGGGATCTTGGATTTATTGAATGGTGGGAGATAGGTCTTTGTATGCGAGCTGTGCAAGGTCTAGACAGATCACATAACTTCTTGTGGTTTGTGTTATACTTCCCTCTTACAATGTGTTTGGATCCTTGGAATTGGAAGTTTTGAAAATTTAGAATTGGTTAATTATGACGAAGTGTAGCTGTGATTTTGATTTGAAGTTTAGGAATTTGAATTTTATGGTAAAAAAGCCAAGTGGTAAATCTTTAACAATGCCAGTGCTCCTGTGCTCGGGTGGTCACTGCATCATCCTCCCTTTGTGGAGGTCATGAGTCGAATCCCCAGGAATGGGTTGCAGTGTGTGTTGGCACCTACGTAGTAGTGATCAGTGGCCCCGAGTGGCTAAAAAAGTCAAGTGAAATGTTACCAAAAAAAAAAAAAAAAAAATTCCACACTTAAGAGTTCTCCACCCATATCAGTGGTTAACTAATCATAAGGTCATGGGAGTTGGACTGGGGAGAGGACCGATAATTAATTTGACACAAACAAATATGAGTCTTATGCAACACAAATTAAGTAGTTCTTGTGGTTAGTGGTTTCCAAGGTATAAACTCAGCTTTGATTAGAATTCTGATCTATGTATGTATATCCATTTCTATTATGTTATGCATATAAAACTGTGCTGATTATATGCATATCTTTGTGTATACCATGTAAGTTACTTAAGGACAAATGAGAAGTTTAAAATTTTAGAATAGTTCAATAATAATACAATTAGTATTCTGACAAGGTGATGAGATTCATCTGAGAAATAGAAGCAGGAGAATTGGCTCTCAAAAAGTCTGGTACTGGGAGCTGCTTGGTAGAATTTTTCTTACATTTATTATGAACATCAATATGTATTTTTCTTTATAAGATATACCTTTTTACTTTTATTTTTTGTTGATACAAGTTTAGACTTACTTAATGGTTGGAATATGGAACAATAAAAAGCTATAAACAATACAGAACCGAAGGGCTTTATGGGTGTATATCATAAAGTCATGGTACAGGAGGCTCCTGGGTCAAGAGGTGATTTTAAAGTGAGATAGCACCGTAGGTAGAAGATTCTGCAACAAAGGTAAAAGTTATATAAAATGAAACTCAGAAAAGACTAAACACAAGAACAGAGGTACATTCCTAATTTGGAAAAAAACCATCACTCAATTTATTTTTTCTTCAATAACTTTTGCTTCACAACTTATTACTTCCATATTTCCATAATTATTACTAGTATTACTTATGCTTTTTTTTTTTATAGGTAAAGAGTATTACCGTGTTTTGAATATAATCTTCTATTACCACAACATGTATTGTTTGTATCTGTTGTTCCTAAGAAATTGTGATTTACACCCTGCTTTTTTTTGTTTGCCACGGGCACACATGTTCCTATCAAAGTTACATAGGAAAAAAATGGATCCATGAAATTAGCTTCTCTTCAACATCACAGGATATGTTAACTGACCTGGTATGGTTGAATTTTTGAGGGGGAAGGGTATATGTCAACACAATAGGGAAAATGTTATTTTTTCATCTCAAATATTATCTTGTATTCCTTTTTTCTCCAATTACGTTGTTTTGCAACAAGAAAACTATGAACTGAAGGTGGCATTTTTTTTTGATTGGATAATGCAGACAAGTATAAACTTTGCGAGAATTTAGAAACATCAAGCTGCCTAGACATTACAGACATCGATTCTGACCACAAAGATCCTCAAATGTGCAGCCTCTATGCTCCTGATATCTATAATAACTTACGTGTTGCAGAGGTTTGTATTCCACTGATTGTTAGTGGGAGTTGCTTCTCAATCCATTTTGCCATTGATTATGCTCTTATTTGATTTCACACCCAACTATAGCTCATAATAGTACAAGTAAAATAATTATGATTTTCTTTTGAAAAATTTTAAATGAATACCATACTGCTTTTTCAATAAATTTGTCAATAATACTCTCTGATGCTGAGACTACAAACTGGCCTACTTCTAACGGTACAGTATTTGTGTGCAATCTGTTATCCAGTTAGAAGTTACCCCTTGTTCACTGCTGAGCATAGGAATGTTTTATGGTTCTTCGTGATAAGAAACAATCGTATTGATTTTAACACGAATCTTACATTTTACGCAGAATATTGGGTTTTTTTTACTGTTATCTATCCACAACACATTTGGTGCTCACTTACGGTAAAACTTTCTTTTTTTGCTCAGCTCATCCGAAGACCTTGTTCTGATTTTATGGAAACACTACAGCGAGATATCACCCAGAGCATGCGAGGGATTCTGGTTGATTGGCTTGTGGAGGTGTGTAGTTTCTTTCAAGTTAACCAAGCTGTACATATGTGAGAACATCGGTAGTGCCACATTTCTTAAGACCATGGCATCCAATACGTAACTATAGAGAATTCGTAAGAGAGGATGATCACCTTTGCCTATTCCTGTCTCACCCACGTGTTAGGAAATAGGTGACCCTTGTTGCATGAGGTGTAATTCTCTATGCTAGAGGCTTAAGCCTGATGCTCACACATTTTATCAAATAAAAATTTGTGAGAAGGAGCTTCTATTGCCACCACACTTTTTTCTAAGTCCACTTGACTTCAGTTTTTTTTCCTTCCTTTTATACCCCAACTCCCTCCCTCACCTTCTCCGGCGGTTGTAGCGCTCCTTCTGGCACCCCTCCTCCCCTCTCTCTTCCTCCCTCTGCCACACTCCCCTCTCTCTTCCTCCCTCTTCCTCTCTCTCTCCCGCACCCTCTCCTCTCTCTTTCTCTCTCTCTCTCCCTCCCTCCCTCTCTCTCCCTCTCTTCTTCTTTTTTCCTTACGGCGAAGTCCAGGTCCGAACGGAGGGACCCCGTTCGGGCCGTGGGTCCAAACAAGTTGTTGGAAGGAAAAAAGAAAAAATGAAGAGAGAGAGAGGGAGGAGGGAGAGAGAGGAAGAGAGAGAAGTGGTGCAGGAGAGAGGGAGGAAGAGAGAGAGAGGGGAGTGCGGGAGAGAGAGGAAGAGAGAGAGAGGTGGTGCGGAAGAGAGGGAGAAAGAGAGAGAGAGGGAAGTGCGGGAAAGAGAGGGAGAGAGGAGGAGGGGGTGCAGGATAGAGAAAGAGGAAGAGGGAGAAAGAGAGAGGGGAGTGCGGGAGAGAGAGGGAAGGGAGAGAGAAAGGAGGAGGGGTGCCGAAGGGAGCGCTGCAACTGCAGGAGGGGAGCGTTGCAACCGCCGGAGAGGTGAGGGAGGGAGTTGGGGGAAGGGGTATAAAAGGAAAAAAAGTGAGATGAATTTAGAAAAAAGTGTGGTGGCAATAGCCACTCTTTGTAAAAATAGGAAGAAATATTGTAGAATTGTGAAAGACCATGTACTCCGACATATGCACGTACTTACATAGAGACATCAAAAGGTTTTTAAATCCGTAAAAAAGTAAAACCAGAGTAAATTAAGTGTTAGTTTAAACAAGTTAAAAAATAAATTATACGAGAAAATGAATATTTTCTCTGTCTAGTGATTAGAACCTTTTCTCTGTATGCCCCTCAACTTAACATGAGCTGCATGAGGTTTAATGCTTTAGGATCTTGGACCCGAGGTTGACCTCACTGGAGCAGGTCGGTCCAATCTAGTTGGACTGGCAGGCTGACCAAAGTTAACGTAGTAATTTGGGTTTTCCTCAACATAAAACTCCATTAATTTTAAAGGTTTTATCTCGGTGATTCAGTGGTTTAAGAGGCTGGTGCAATAGTTAATTTACATTTTTTCTTGGTAAAATAGATTCTATTAAACTTAAAATGAATGTCTTCTTCTACAGCTTTAGATAGCCATAATGGGGGATTATCCGCCCACGTAGCAGATGGGTGAGTAATCCTCTTTTTGGCTAATATATGAGCCACCTTATTTTTATTCTACTCACATGAACTGAATCAAAACTCTGAAACTGATTAAGTAGAAGTTTACAGTCTTCAATGCAAATTCTTATTTCTGTCGGAAACTCCTCCAAGTCATAGCATACCATTCGAAGTACTGATAAAAAAATAAAATTTCTATTACTTTATCCGTTGTGACTCTAATTATATAAAGGAAATTCAATCGATTTAGCCATTGGCATTCTTTGCACTACAATATGATATTAACCATCTGATCAACAACCTCTGTTGGGATGGCCTGAGATAAGTATAAGAAAGGGTTCAATCAAGTAGAAGTACAATAACTGTAGATAGGGCAGTCAAGACCATGTGAACTTTAAGCATTGGTGATTGCAGGGAATGGTCTAGGTTACTGGTCATCTTTGTCATATATGCTTGAATCATGTTCTTGTGTTTGCAAAAAGTTTTTTCTCGGGGGTGTTCTGCTTTCAAAAAAGGTTTTTTCTTTCTATCATAATTGTCTAATCTAGGCATGCATGCTTGCATTTAAGTTTGGAACACTCTTGAATTTGTTAACTGTTCAAATCATTTCTCTTAATTTATGGCAATTCTAAATAAATTGCATTTTGGGCTATGTTCAATCCAAGGATTGGCTCAACATGTACATAATTTAACTTGCTGACCGCGGTTGCCATGCATATGGCATGATGATCACAAAGATATAGCATGGATGCTTACCTTTTCTTTCCTGTCCATGTCATTACATGTGCTATCTGCTAGCATAAATCACAGATTTTTGTATGCATAACAAGTGTTTGTTATATATCCAGATTTTGACCCCATGGATTTCGTCCACTCCCTTAACAAACGCCCATGGTCCGCCCATATGCAGCAGCAGACACGTGGCGTCAAAGAGTAAAATCCCCCGTCCAAAAAGTGTGAATCACTTTTTCGACACCATGTGTCCGCTGCTGCATATGGGCGGACCGTGGGCGTTCATTAAGGTGGCCGACCAAATCCACGCCGAGATTTTGAGAACTTCATGCCTTTCAGACTTCATAAAGAAAAAATGCCACTGGTTAAGAGTGCATATTTTTCTTGGGAGAATTAGGGTATCTGCCTTGTTACGAAGGTGTTCAACCCTTGTACCCCAAATTTTGTGAGGCAGTGGGTTGAACACCTCTATAATCAGGTGGCAAGTGGTAATTTTTCTTTTCTTACTTGGACCAGTTAGAAGACCTTGCCCTTTTTTTCTGTTGAACTTTATTGTTAGCCTTGTTCCATTATGGTTTTGTGATGTAGTTATTTTACGTGGATTTCTCTCTCGTGGTTAATTTCTTGTTGACCTTAGTCAGAAGGTTAAAACTTTCACAATATCAAAATATATATTCTATGTTATGATCTTTTACAACTGCTATGTTGTAGTACGAACAATGTAGAAGTTCACAGTTTTATCTTGGGTTTTCTGGATGGCTAGTCGATGGCGAGAGGTCTTGCACCAATTACGAATTTCTTTGTTTCAGGTGTCCGAGGAATATAAGCTGGTTCCAGATACACTTCACCTCACAGTGTATTTCATCGATCGGTTTCTTTCTCAGAATTACATTGAAAGACAAAGACTTCAACTGCTTGGCATAACCTGCATGCTAATTGCCTCGTAAGCTCCTTCATGATGGTGAATTTAATGCTTTTTTCTTGTCCTTTACAGTTGTAAGTCTGAAAGGTTTTCTACTTCAACAATATTTTTTGTTTTCGGAACAATAGTCAGGAAAGACTTTGAAGATGAACATTCTCCAATCTACATCATAGGCAATCTAAATTTTACTAGTTTTTGTTTACTTTCTGTGTGAAACTTCATTAAGAAAAATTGAAGTGGAAGCATAAGAAATATAATGAGAACAAAAGAACCAGGAGTTACTTAAACTTGTTTTGATGTGAGTGAACACTAATACATGTCCTCATTCAATTCCATGTAAACGGAAATGGTTAATCTAGGAAAGACTATTCAGAATTTGATAGTGTTTTAAATAATTACTTTTGCTGGTTGGTTTGTCCATGTTAGATTGTCTAATTAATACAACCATTGGTAGTATCTTTTGCAAGATTTCTCTTTCTCTGGTTGACAGAGCAGAAACATGATATTACACAATTATTCTTGTAAAAATATTTAACTTGGATTTTCTCAAAGTCTTTTAATTTCTTACTACATTATAGGGATGTGTTGGTCATTATGATGAAAAATTGGACATCATGTCTACCTTTCTATTTGACTGACAAAGTCCTTGTGTTTCCTTTTTCAATAACTTGAAGGAAGTATGAAGAAATTTGTGCACCCCGTGTGGAAGAGTTTTGCTTTATCACAGACAACACATACACAAAAGGAGAGGTATGTTTATTATCTTTGAACTCGTGTTGTTCATCGCACTTAAATATTCATGAACTAGAGAGAGAATGAGAGATCTATAGTATAAATAAGGTCAAACTAGTTTCTTTCCATTTCAACCTCTAGCAGAAAGTTTTCTCTATATTTTGGTTTCATGTGTCTCATTTGTTCTTACATATCCAGACAATATTACAGCTTTCTATGAGAATATAACACATTGACATTGGCCATCAAGTATTTCAGTCTCACCTTTTGATGGCATTCTATTTATGGATGGATATTACTTGTATAGAAGGTCAATTCAATACAATTACTTTTCTAGTATTATATGAAGATGACATACTACTCATTGGGAATGATGTTGTTATGTTATCATCTGCAAATATTTGGCTTTTGGAAAAATTTTCCATGGAGGATTTTGGTCTGGCTTGCTATATCTTAGCTATTAAATTTTTATCAAAAGATGATAAGATTATCTCAAACCAATTACATTGACAAAATTTTGGCACGTTTATTTTGTAGTACTCAAAGAAGGGTTTTTTACCCTCTAGATATGGAGCGTTCTTTCAAAAGAACAGTATGCTAAGACGTTTGAAGAAGAAAAGGCATTGTGTACTTATGCTTGGGCAGTTGGTTGCATAATGCATGTCATTGCTGTGTACAAGGAATGATATTTGTTGTGTGGTTGTTATGATGAGTTGGTTTCAAGAGAAACCAGGGTAAGAGCATTATGGTGTTGTTATGAACATTTTCAAATGCTCGAGGAGAACAAAAGACCATTTCCTAGTTAACAATGGTGAGGACCTAGCAATACTTGGGTATGCTAATTCAGATTTCCACTCAAATAGAAAGTAGAAGAAATCTATATTATGCATGTGATGCAACACAACAGTTAAAGGGATAAGCTGTTTTCTACGAAGATTTTAGAAAAGAAGAAACAATAAAGAAAGAAAAAAGAAGAAAGAAGAAGAGAGAAAAAGAAAGAAAAGTTCATCTCATGTGAGGGGTTAAGAGAGAAACATTGGGATACCGCCCAAATTCAAGACACAATTTTTATTCAATCTTTACCTTTTTATTCATCTGTGGATGTCTCTTTATATAGGCTTAAAATGAAATAAAAATAAAATAAAATCCCTACAATTTAGGACATTAATTCTTAAACTTTCCATAAAGAAAGAGAATCCTACTAAATTAAAATATTTAACTAAATAGACTTTACTTTCTTTACAAGCAAGATATTTTGGGCTCTACAAGATCTTAAACAATCTCCTAAAATATTGTCCACAATTTTAGAGAAAATATCTCCAAATATTCTCTAAAATCTTAAAGAATATTAGAGATATCTTGCAGCTCATATGGTGGGTCCCATGGACTGAAGGGGTAGCCCACAAAAATACAAAAATACCATATAAAATAAAATCCTGTTCTTGTCATTGGCAACTTTGCCTTATAACAAGGATCCAGCTAAACTAAGCAAATTATAGAAAACCCCTAAAACAAAAAATTAAAATCTATTCTTGTTGGAAACGGTTTTGAAAAATGCATAGATTTTTCTATGCAAAATCTGATCGTTTGGTTATGTTTGAGCTAAAATAAAAGTGGAACCCACATGTCGTTTGAGGTGGACCCACATGGGTTTGTGTTCACCTCAATAAGGAGAACATTGCAATATGATTGGATGCTCAAAACTGTTAAGGGGTGAATGAGAAATTGTTTCCAAAAGTGCTTAGTTGATCACTGGTAAAACTAGTAAATGTGTAAAATTGAATAGTCCCAAATGGACTAGCCTAGAAAATTTTGTGTGTTCATATACACTAATGTTGAATATAAGTTTGGGCCTAAGAGGCACCGTTGTTTTTGGATCGGGGAGGACCTAGCCAACATGGGTCGGACCTATATTTAAACACACACATGGGCATGCCTAACCAAACCGGGCCGGGTCGAGTTGAGTTGGGTCAATAAGACAAATTAATAAATATAATTTTTATTAATATATTTTTTTGCTTTCTCCTATAATTGGTTACACCTATGGGGACATGTCTCCCTGAACAAGTTTTACAGTTTTGCCCTTGTGGGGGTGTGTCTATTCGTACGGTTTTACAGTTATGCCCTTGGAGACTGTTGGACCGAATAGACACACATGTGGCTATTAAATCACACCTATTGACACATGTCTATTCCGTACGGACATATAGGTGTCTCTTAA
>JAOXJP010156800.1:0-12984 GCA_025762735.1 Platanus orientalis
GGTTGACACATATAGTGTTATACCCCTATCTCGACCCGACACGAACCCGACCCGTGAACACGAATTGCCACCCCTAATATAAACAGGATCAAGCTCCACAATAATGTTGAACTTGAAAGAGTGAAATTTCAAAATACAAGAAAAATATGAAAGAGAAGTTGTGATTATGCCATGTCTCCATTATCTAGTTATTAGTGGTTGCCCCTAGTTAAAGGTACTGCCACACCACCTTCTTCATGTTACATCACTTAGGAAACTGCTCTTAGCAAATTGTCCTAAATTGACTTGGACACCATCATAGTGTCTTCCTTTGTTAAATCTTGAGGAGTAGGAGTTATGGGGAAATGCAGGTGCATTTTCAATGTCATTATCACACAACGGTAGTAACACATACTTCCCCCCACCTTAAGTCTTTAACTATCAAGATATCACCTCATCGATCGCCACTAGAAGGCTGAGGGCAACTCACAGTGCTCCAAACTTTGGATATCAGAATAAGTCGTTCCATCAAGTCTATGCCAAAGGAGTTACAACATCTCTCCACACTTCAAAAATTGACAATTTATAAATGTCATACTCTGGGACCACTTTGCCAAAAAGGGATAGAAGAGGAGTGGAGAAAGATATCCTACATCCCCAATGTTGAAATTGATGGAAAGAAGATCCACCAAGTCGACGACAGGCAATTCAGTGACTAAGCAAGTGCACATATAAACAAAAGTAAGCATTGTTTGTTATTTTCCTTCACATCTACATATTATCTTCTTAATAATAAATAAATTAGAATATAAGCATTTAGAAAATACAAGAATATTATATGCACATGCTTAACTAGTTGAATGTGACATTAAGAGTTTAGCGTAGATTATGGGTTGTAAAATTGGTCACCTTCCTTCATCCTATTTAGGTCTCCCCTTGGGTGTAAGTTATAAATCAAAGTTGATTTGAGATCTGGTGATGAAAAGAATATCATCAAGATTAGAAGCTTGAAAGTCCCACTCTTATCAAAAGGGGGTAGATTAGCTTTGGTAAAAGCTACCCTTGTTGCAATACCTAATTACTTTCTATCGTTATTTACAGTTCCCGTATCAGTAGCAAATAGGATGGAATAGATGTTCATAATAAGGTTCTTTTGGCTAAGTTATGGAGATTTGGGTTGGAAAGAGAGAGTTTATGGCAAAAAGTTATAGTGGCGAGATTTGAGGAATAATCTCTTTGGGAATCTAGAATGGTTAGAGGTAAGACATGGGTGTAGGATATGGAAATCTATCATGGATGGAAAGGATGACTTTTGGAAGTATATTGGGTTTAAAATAGGATCGAGTGAGAATATCGGTTTTTGGAAGGACTTATGGGTGGGGGAGACACCTTTGAAGGATATTTTCCTAAGTATCTTTCGTCTTGCTTTGAAACCACAAGTATCGGTTACAAATTGTTTTGATTTTAATAGAAGTTGTTGGGACCTTAAATTGAGAAGAGATCCAAATGATTGGGAGGTTGGCGAGATGATTAAAATATTAGAAGTATTAGGGAACCTCATTCCTAGATTGGAAAGTCAAGATGTGTGGGTTTGGAAGTTGAATCAAAAGGGACAATTTTCTTCAAAATCATACTATTTAGAATTATCTAATTCTCCAACATTGATGATTCCCCATAGAAGTATTTGGAATGTGCATATTCCTTAAAAAGTATCATTCTTCATATGAAATAGTTTCCTATATAAAATCCTAACTCTAAATCATCTCCAGAGTAGATGATGGAATTTGACTAGTAGATGCATACTATGCATAGAAGAGGCAAAATCAGTTAGTCATCTATTCATTCATTGTTCCATGGTTAAAATGGTATGAGACTTTTTCCTTTCTCACATCCAAATTCCCTAGGTTTGTCCTAAGCTCTTTAGTGAGCTCATGATTGAGTTTGAGGGTTTGTGGTCTTGGGAGTCTTTCTATGTCCATCTAGCATGCATTACCGGGGGCGACTTGTTGGGGATTGTGGAAGGAAAGAAATAGTAGAATTCTTTAGGAGGAGTTCTGATATATTAATAAACTGGTGATCTCTATCTACAAGTCCCTCTTTGAGTGGGCTTCAGTTTGAGCATCCTTTAATGATGGGGAGTGGGATTCTATATGGAAGGAGAATATGTAATTTTGTTATTGTGTTATTTATTTCTATTTTAGATATCACCTTCACAGTGAATTGCACCTCTTGTAATCTTTGTATTTTGCATTTTGCATTTTTTTTCTTAATAAATTATCTCCTTACCATTCAATAAAAACTTGTTGCAGTTGTACTTGTACATTGTATATATACATGGTAATAGCAGTACTATACTATCACTTGGTACTTTGGGTTCCATTTTTAAATTCACAATTTATTTTTCTACATACCACTACTTTAGCAAATGAATGTACTTGTTTATGTCCCTGTATATCATTATCAAAGGATCAAGGTCCATCATTGGATGGGTCCCATAGAAAGATTGCCTAGGAGAAAACAAAGGAAGCATGACTAATTTGGAGGTAAGAAAAATCATTATTAAGTCTCCAGAAACAAGCTGTGGATTGAATGGTAAAAAATAATTTTATCATGCTGATATATTTGGTCTAGGCAGTCTCTTATGTGTGACCCATTGTCAATCCTATACACACAAGACATGTATTCTATGTAGTATCAGGCCCCATACTTTTGCATGAATCTTATAACCTCTATATGCTGGATTTAATAACAGTTTCCAATTTGTACTATCATTGCTCTACAACATAACATAGATTGCCCATACTCACAATTTAAATTATTTGAAAATAATTTTTATTTTCTGCTAAATTTTGATTCAATAGGGCTGGCTGTATTTGGACTCCAGCTTATATGGGAATCATTTTTTCTGTTTTGTATAAAATTTGCTCGCAAAGGTGATTATCCAATATGATGTAATCTTGAGGAAACACATAATGTTGACAAACATTGGAATGGAGCCATTGTAGGATATCACTAAATCAACTTTTTTTTGTGGGTAAATATCACTAAATGAACTTGTTTTACTATTTTATTAACATTCAGGCACACCTCCAAACTCAAAATGAAAGAACAGTTCAGAATGGTTTCCAGAATGCATTCTATATGCAAATTCTTAAATCATAATATCATTTAAATTTTCTGAATAGCAATAGGAGCAGCCCATTATTCTTCTACATATTCCTGCAGGTCCAACTCCTTTAGTAGGTAAGTCTCTTTTTCCTCAATATCATCTGTTTTTTTTTTTTTTTTTTTTAATAATTAAATAAAAAATACAAGATCTTTACTGAAAAAAAAAATGTTCTTTATAATATGATCAGGTCAGTGATGTTGATGGGATCCAATTCGATGCAGATCATGACATGAGCATGATAACAGAAGCACAGGTTCCTGAGAAAGTATTGGTTATCTCTAGGCATCTGTGCATAAACTTTTAAAGTCTTCTTCATGAAATGGTGCTCAAATGAGAAGATGCCTTGAATTTCATTGATCAAGTCCCAAGTGTGTATATGAGCCCAACTAAAGATTATGATATTTAAATTGGATCAAATTTGATATTTGGTTTCCCCTTTATTTTTACCTTTTTGGCCAGACAAATAGATAAGTGAGTGGAACGCAAGTCTGTTATATAAAGTCCTATTGAATAATGATGCATCCAACCAATAGGCCTGAAAGAACTGGTCCTGTAACTGTCTAAATCGATTGAAATCCCACAAGTTTATCCAGCATACAGTTGATAATAATTTTGTTTACTTTGGAATCTAGATGTTTCTTCTTCAAGAGTTTTGCCTTAGGAGGTAATCTTATATATTATTAGATATAATTCAACTTAAGATCATAATCGGATAGAGAATTGTTTGGTATGATAAGTACGGAATGCTTATTTTGAGCTGAAAGGGGAAATACACGAACACAGACAATTGGGGCCAATGGAAGCATCCATTGGCAAACCAAAGCCCATCCAATTCCTCTCTCTTTCTGTGTGTGTGTGTGTGTGTTTCAAAATAGGGAAAGATAACATCATAGGCTTTACTTTACTCTTTTTAGACTAAAGCTGATAGGTGAAGAGCTATGGACTTAAAGGTATCATCAATTCTACATAGGATATTCCTTACATATGATAAAAGATAAATCACATGTACTGTTATTTCTTTATATCTTTTATTACTAAGTAAGGGTTTTATGATAAGAGTCCTAAGTAGACTTCATGTTTCTATTAGTAAGTTAAATATTTATTGTATATGTTAGGATGTTACTAATGAGATTGAGATTATACAAAGTAAGAAAGGTGGTAAAAACTAATATAAGAAAGAGATTGGATAGGAAAGCTAATGCAGGGCTGCCTAGGTAATGGCAGTACAATCCTGCTAGTGTGGGCCCAAATAACGACTAGAAACATAATTTAGAAGCAAGAAAGAACACAAAAAGAGAATCTGGAAAATTTCAGGCAGATTAGTGAAATTACGAAAATACCCCTGAAGAAGGGTCAGAATGATACAAAAATGTACAGAGACCTTGTTGATTATAATATGAAGTTGTGTATAAAATTTCAAGCAAATCAGATGACTCTTAAGTATAAAAATTTACAAAAAGAACAGTCTGGTGTATACTTGCTGCAGAAAAACCAGTCCAGAATGTTGATTAATTCATAGAAACAGCACAAATCCGTAAGAGATTTAGGGGGTGGGTTAGATAATTAAGTGAGAAACCAATAGATGAAAAAACCCTAAAAGAAACCAAAAAGGCCAGTATGAAGTGGGGTGATTTCTGATATATATGTACTCTGGAATTTTAATAACTTTTGAGGAGTAAGAATTAGCTGCCCAGAAAACAGCAATTCAATACAGAGATTCACACTGTTTTCAAAGGGTGAAATGAGTAACTAACAGGTGCAGGAAGCCTGGGTAAATAAAGTATAAAATACTTACCTCTTAGAGAGACGATTTGAATAGAAACTAACCCCAGAAATTCTGTTGCCAGGTGATGAATAGTATATGAAATCCAGCAGCTTATGATCCTTAGATCTTGGTGATGATAGTTCAACTGAATGGAACTGTATGTTGCTCCAATAGATTGAGATCAAATAAGAATATAAGAAAGAATGAGAAGGAGAAATAGCAGAAGGATTAGGGAAGAAGAAAGAATGGGGAATAAGGAATAAGAAGATGATCAATTGAGAAGAGAGGGGAGGGGATGAATTTGAGGCTGAATATCTAGGGTTTCACAGCTCCAACTGTGAGACAAGAGGGAAATAACCCAAATTTTTATTTCAAATCTTCCATCCCCTTAGATGTCAGCTCCCACTCTTTTAAAGACACCAAAACATTAAAAAAAAAGCACTTCTAAAAATGAAAACCTAATATAACCAGGATACTTCTTTGACTTTCTAAATAATAAAATAAACTAAAACTCACTTCTTAGAGGGACTGTCAACCAGCCCTTTTTTTTTTTTTTACTCTTTTGACCCTTTGACCCACTAAAAAGACACAAATACCCTTGGTTAATGTTAGCCTTTATTTACCTAAACTACCCTTTACAAGAATAACCCAAGCATTTAAAACCCACTAATATCCTAGCTGGCCAACACTATTCCGTTCTCTTGTTTTCTTGGGTTTGGGCCTCCATAAAGGCTGTGCTTTCTCCAACCAACTTATAACTGCTGCATCAAAAACGGATATTAGTTCTCCCACAAAAATGACTTTTGTTAGTAGATGAAGCGTGTAAATTTTTATATATTAATTAATGTCTTGTGGGGATTTTGGAAAATCCCAGTTTACCTACTAAAATGAGAGGAAAGAAGCCAAAAATAAAGGATTTCAGGCATAGCTGCTTGTGTAATTTGGAGGGGGGAAAATATTCATTTAGCTAATTTTTTGTTTGTAGATATGAGTTTCTGAATAATGTTTGCAAGTGAACAAATGTTCCTTCTTGGACAATTCAGGCCTACCAGGCCATGTAGTTCTTCTCCTCTGAAAGACTGGATATTGAAATATTTTAATCTCGAACAGTGTGCCTGTCTCCTTGGGGCAAGCACCTGCCATCCTTAAACCAAAGTGGTAACCTGTCCTTTGCCAAACTTGGACTGTCCCATCTATCCCTTGCCTCTTTCGTGAAGACCTTGGAGACCAAAGCACTCTTGTGTTGTCACTTCAGTCAAATCACCCATTTAGTGCAACTCCACCTACCCATCTTTCATTGGCCTTCGCGAACTACCAAATAGTGAAATTGTTTTACTATAGACCTGCCTGGTCTGCTTCGCAAAGCCAGAAACAGTGTGCAGCCTTTGACCACCTCGAAAACCTCATCACGAAGGAGCCCTGTATCATGAAGGCTCATCGCAAAGGAGCCCTATATCGCGAAGAGACCTCCTCATGGTGACATGTGTCATTGTGAAGAGCATAAAATACCATATTCTTCCCTCAATATAAAGAGTGGAGGTTAAACATAAAAGATAGATAGAAGTCTTAGAGTCCAAGTGCTGTTGGAGTGAAGAGTAAGCTTGAGAAGAAGAAGAAGAAGGCCTTAGCCTTGCGTTCCCGGAGTTGTGCTCTGAAAGAGGAAGCTCTCTCAAACATCCTCACCATCATTCATTCTTCTCTAACTCTCTATTCTCCTTGGGAAGTTCTTAGAACTCAACCCTCTTCCTTGAGGAGAGTGTGCTTAAGAACTAGAACTAAAGCTCTTTCTTGAACCAGCCCTCTTCTTGAAAGAGAAAGTTTGGTTCTTAGAGAAGCATCCTCTTGAAACCTAGTAATCTCCTTGAGAGAAAAATTGGTATTGTTGTGAGGCAAACACTCTATTGGATGTGTTCATAGAGTTGTTATGCTATCTAAATTTTGTGAAAACCTAAGAGTTGTTAAAACTAACATCTAAAACTACGTGCTTTAAGAAACGGAAAGGTTCATTCGTCTTACGGGAGAGTGCGTCTCTGTAGCAAGATAAGGGTTCTACCCAAACGAGATTGTATCCCGAAGTTAGCTTGGCCACATCCCTTACACTTTATTGGAGGCCTTGACTATCTTTAAGAAACGTGATAACGACACATTCTCTGCCTTGGATGAATTGGTTAAAGTCAAAAACACTAAGTTGAATTGTGGAAGACTTGTATGTTTGTTTCGAGAACTTCAGGTAAATCGCGAAGGAACCTGTACCGGAAAGGTGTCTATACTGCAAAGAATTGAGAACCACGAGCCAACTATCACTTCAAGTGAACAAGAACTGAAATAGCTTCATGAGCCACAAAGCATCACGATCCGTCCATCATCGCGAAGCATCCATTTGCGAAGAACCGGTCATCAAGGAACATCAGCTGCAAGTCTCCTATATCGTGAGCATCCAGATTCGCAAACCATCTGTGCCATCGCAAACCACTCAGCTTCGCAATCCATCTTCCACAGCCAGTATTAAGCTACTGCAAAAGACACTCACATTGCGAAGAATCCATCTTCGTGATAAGACTCCTCCATTGCGACGAAAGCATTCTCTCATACTTGACTTCCTTACCACTCCAAAAGTCTTAACATTGGGAACATGTTGTGATTAGGCATTTTTCTCTATTTCACTTTCCACAGTGGTTCACTGACATTCGTATGCTTTTTTGTCTAACCACGTAATGTTTCATTTGCATATTCCTCTATGTGGCGTATAGTTTTAACATCTGCTGATGGAGACATTATGCTTTGACCTTCTTATATTCTGGTGAAGGGAATCATATTTTTGTGCAATACTCTATTCTATGTTTACCCTAGGATGTTTTACCATCTTTTATGTTATTAAATGATCTAAATTTAGAGCTCACCTCTCTGTTCCGCTAGCTCATTTTCTCTTTACCTTCTAATCTAAAGAAAGAAATTCATATAAAAAGAAATGATCTGTAAACTTTATGCTGAAGAACATTGGAGATACTTTCTGTCTCATTCACGTTAGTACTCACATTTTCATGGTTATAGGGAAACAAGATTCTCACTGTTCATATCTTGTAGAATAGCTCCATTTAGAAACAAGTCTATCAATAAATGGCAGAAAATACTCAAGTGGCATTTAGTGCTGCTGCTGAAGGGAATTCAAATGTTTTTAATCACAGGTTTGTCTCAAAGACTACTTTAGAAACAAGTCAATGGATAATGGCAGAAAATACACAAGTGGCATTTAGTGCAGCTGCTGAAGGGAATTCAAATGTTTTTAATCGTAGGTTTGTCTCAAAGACCATTTTTTACATTCATGGTCTGTGAGAGATACTTAATGCAGTATATTAGTGAACAAGTAATTGATTATATGAGAAACCCAAGTACGAGGTTTGAGTATGCAATTGCATAAGTCCATACTTGGTGTTTTAGGAACTGTAAGCTTATTAATCTCTCCTTGAGAACCTGAATTTTAGTATATTGTACATATTCTATCTTTGCTTTAAGGTTTATAGGTCTATGCATGTCTGGCTGTTACTATGTAGGCCCCTGCAATGGTCCTCAATGTTAAGACAAAGGTCATAGATAAGTCCTATCTCTCCTATGCATGTACTTGAGTTTATTAAATTGTTGGTTATTTGTGAGTGTATTACTTCTAAACCATTTAAAAAGAACAATTGGAAAAACAAAATTTCTCTGAAACATTCGGCGGTTGGAAGGACAATTCCAAGAAACTTGAATTGGGGAAATAAACAAACATTATCATCAGACATATTGAATTGCCCTTCTAATGAAAAGGAACAAAGTAGGGAATATGGAAATTGATCAAATTACTATTCCTTCATGAGTTGATTAAGGGGAGAGAAAACAGAATGTCCATCAAAATTACAACCAGAACATTGTAACTTTTATAACAATCATATAAAATGTCATTTCCTTTTGCTTGCAGCTGTGATGCTAAGTTGTTTCCCTCCTTTCATTCTCTGACTCGAGGGTAACTTTGGAGTCTTGGCTCCATAAGGGTATGTTACTGTTTACCATGGAACTTGCATTAGGATTCTTAATCTCTACTGACACTGCTATTTGTAGTATTTATCCTTGGTATGTTAGTATGGGCTACCTATATCATTGTGTAAGATATTCTCCAATTGTACCCCTGGTCTCTTCCTATTTCTCTTATGACAATTCTAGTTTTACCAGTTAAAAAGACGAGAAGGAAAAGAAAAGAATAATCATGTCATTCTCAAAGTTCCTATCCTTATTATCAATAAGATCATTTGTGTTGCTGTCTTTGTATGTTCATACTGTTTCTGTTATGCTTTTCATGGATAATAACTGATCTTTATAAGCCAACACTTGGTCCTGTCATCTTTGTTTAGGAAGTCATGGTCTTTTATGTAACGTTTTGAATTTTTACTGTGTTTTGAATGCAAATGCAGATGGAGAACCTGAGCTTCTGGATAACTTTTAATTTTGTCAGCAACTCTCGAAGGAAAACTTTTGAGGCATTTGACACAATATTAATTTTCACTGCCAGTCTTTTTAATTTTAAACAATTCCACATCACCATGTCAAGCAACCACTAAACCCACTAGTAATTACCCTATCTGTTGGTAAACACATTTACTTTTGGATGTTCCAACTTATCATACAAAGGATGGGTTATTTGGATGGCAGTATTGAGAAGTAAAGATGGGCTTGGTACTTTCCACGCGGCAGTTGAGCTGTTGGTCCAAGAGGTTCCACAAGTTTCCCACGTGGAATTCCCCTTCCTTGCCATTTTAAATTATGAAAGTTTTTTTTTGTGGCTCTTTCAAAGGGAAATAGTTCAATGCCACTAATATTTTGCAAGGGATTATGTTAGGTATTTTGTGTATCGTCAATGTCCATTCCAAAACTTGTAAGTATATGTAGTGTGGTCTTTGAATTGGGCTTTGTATGTATATTGTATATTTATATAAATCCAAGTTAAGTCTATTCAAAGCTTTAAGAGGAATCCGAGAGCTAGGAAGACCACAAGCATCAAATGTTGAAGATTTCATGCAATCTTAAAGCCAAGAATGAACTCTAAACTCAAAACCAATGGTAAATTGGTAAAGGTTGGTAAGTGGGGATTAGATATGGATCATGACCATAGGTAAATGACTTAATTATATGAAGACTCAAACCTAAGTGTGGCCCTCACAAAGTCTGATTATTGAACATATAGTAAAACCTAGAAAAAACAAAAATCAAATTGGTGATCGATCACCAGACTTTGTGATCAATCACCACAAGATTTGCTCAAGATGCTGAATAACCCAAGGCCTTTGCACCATGATCGCCTGTGATCAATCACCAGAGCCAAATTTAAAAAAAAAAAAAATTGAGAAATAAAAAAGGTGTTAAAAAGTAAAAATGTCCTAACTTAAAATGACCATAGCTTTTGATCCCGATGTTTACTCACAGCCTGTAAGTATTCAAAATGATGGTTTTGATGAGAACTTTTCAAAAATCAGGATCAAATTTGGTGATGAATCACCAACGTCAAAATTGAAAAAACAAAAAAACACAAAAAAGGGGAATCGAAGTTTTTCCTAATTGATATATATTTTTTTATTGTTGAAAAAGAGTCGTTGGAGACTTCAAGAGTGTTATTTTTCCACTCTATAAATATGGATTAAGTCCCAATAGCTTGGACATGAGTGGTGAATGAATTGATAGTTAAATCAAGCCTAAAGAGTGAGGTTTTGTGCCAAACTTGGAGTTGTGCAAGTAGTTATATCCTATTAAGGTCCTATTGTAAGCTTCTTAAATCCATAGTTACATTACTTGAAAACTAAATGGTGGGTTCTCATAGTCAAATCAGCCTATACACGAGGTAACCCACATCATGGAAGGAGTCTACAACCTTCAACACTTCTATTAAAGTTCATAGTCTTCGTTAGAGCCATTGAAGGCGAATTCTCTCTATACTTGTTGTAGTCAAGTGTGCATATTGGACGGAGCGCGCCCATTAGAGTCACTAAGAGCGTATTTACAAGTGAGTGGATTCTCTAGAATTTGTAAGTGAATTTCAGATTTGTTAATTTTCCTATAATAGTTGGGTAGAACTACTAATAAAAATTAATTGGCTCAGGAGTAAGCCGGTTGAGAGTGGAAGTAATTTTCCTATAATAGTTGGGTAGAACTATTAATAAAAATTAATTGGCTCAGGAGTAAACCGATTGAGAGTGGAAGTAGGCCCGGAGTGCCAAAGCACTATAAAGTAATTGTGTTATGGTGTGTCTTCTTAATTGCTTTGTTTTGCATTGTTTATCTTTATAGCAATCTCTAAAGTGAAACTAGTTATCATGCTCCTTCTCTGTTATAGGTAACTATAAGTAACGATAGAGCCCTATGGTAATTAACATTCTCTCCTTAATTTACTTAAACCATAATTTTGCATGGACTTAAGTAAATTAAAGAGAATAAAGTAAACCACTTAAGAACTTAAAGAGGAACCAAATGTAATTTATTTGCCAATAATTTTGTTTCACTATAAGTTAAGTTCTTAGTAAATAAAAAAAAAATCAAATTGTAAAAGAATTTTAAATAAGTTTAAAGATCTTATTCACCCCCTCTAGGATCATGTTTTAGATTTTTCATATTATGGTCAAGCTACCTTCGGGATACAATCTCGTTAGGATAGAACCCTTGTTTTTCAACAGAGTCACACTCTTCAGCAGAGATGAATAAACCTTTGTCGTTACTTAAAGCTTGAGGTCAATATTATATTCTTAAAGTAACTTTTATTTCTGAAGAAATTTGGGCAGCATAACATTTCAATGAAGAGTATCAACTGAAAGTTTTTCTCAAGAGATGATGGAATATTCTCAACAAAATCTCACAGGGAAATTTGAAGCACCAATCGTTTTCTCTCAATAGAGAATTCTAGTTCTAAGAGCCCTAGACTCTAAGTTCAAACTTAACTCTACTTAGCAAAGAGTATCGAACTTTGGTTAAAGTGGTGAGGGTGAAGATGGTGGTGATGAGAGTGAGAGGATGAAGAAGAGAAGAGAAGAATATAAAAAAGAAGATAGCAGTGCTCCACTTGTAGCACTTCCTTAGCCTCCTTCTCCAAAGACGCTCCTTGGTAGACACACAGCTTTCTTCTTCTCCCTCTCTTAACTTCTCAAAGGTTCAAAAATTTCAAGCACTTTGTATGAAGCACATGGATTTTATTTATAAAGCCTCGAGTCAGTGGCCGGATTCATTTGCAATGCTTAGCCGTAGGCTATGACTCAGTCGCGAGACTTGATCTCCTTCTTCTTTATGGGTCTACCCAGGTTATCGTGCTATTCAGGTTAGCGGTTTAGTCACCACTCACAACATTCTGTGCAGTAGCTAGCCGACGACTGAACTTTCACCATTTTGGGTGAACAGTCTAGGTTTGGCAATTCGGTAGGTTAATAGACTTAAAAAGGAATGATTGTAGGTGGGGCAGAGGAGAAGCAACAGTCATAGGACTGTGCCTCTGCAATTTTCATTGATTTGAGAGGAAAGGTTTGCATATGCTCTGTTTTCTATTTTGAGAAACATTCGTAGACCTTTGATATTTTGAAATATCTCAACATAGACCAAATGTTAATAGAAAAAGCCTCATCAACATCAAAACTAAAATTGGAAGAAGCTTCACCAATGTCCCTTGAGAAGGAGTAACCTTGAGATTTCAATCCTCCTATTTTTATGTGATTACTTTTAGGCCGGTGCTTTTTCTTGTCGCCAATCTCTCTTTTTTGTGTTTTTTTTTTAAGAAAAATTATTCATTGTACATTAGGTGGGTCCCATGTGAGGGTCTATATCATGTGAAACTGCATCTAATACCCATCCCATCATATATATATATATATAAACAGTAGCTTCAAGCTTCATTTTTTTCTCATCCATGTGGACACTCTATCTAATTTTTTGTTCATTAATTTTCTCAAAAAGCCCCCTTAAAATATTCTAATAACCCACGTCGAATCTCTCTCCCTAAAATCTCTCCCCTCTCTCCCACATCCCCAAAATCTGTCTCCTCTCTCCCACAGCCCTAAAATCTCTC
>JAOXJP010156811.1:0-12983 GCA_025762735.1 Platanus orientalis
AAGGAATTCAAAGAAAGTGACATCCCTAGACACAAACTTACGACGTGTAGGAGGATGATAACACTTGTAACCTTTCTGATCAACTTCATAGCCTAAAAAATGCATTTCAATGCTTTAAGGTCTAGTTTAAGGCAATCAGATTTACGAATGTGAACATAATAAAAGCAACCAAAAGATTTTAACGAAACATGAAACAATTGAGAGTGAGGAGACAACACAGCAAGGGGAGATTTATAAGAGAGAACCCGAGAAGGCATCCGGTTCATGAGATACACTAATGTTTGAATGGCTTCAGACCAGAAGGTCCGAGGCACATTCATAGTGAACATGAGAGCACGGGTAATCTTCAGGAGATGCCTATTTTTTTTTTCAGCCAAGCCATTTTGTTATGGAGTTCCTAGGCATGTGGTCTGGTGAACAATTCTAGCCGTATCAAGAAATGATTTCAAGTCATGAGAAAGATATTCACCATCATTATCAGAACTCAAAATCCGAAGTTTAGTGCTAAATTGGGTGCATACTATAAAATGAAAGATTTGAAAGCAGCATTGACGTTACTTTTGACAAAGCCAGGTGACTCTAGAGAAATCATCCACAAAGGTTACAAAATACTTGAAACCAGATAATGAAGTGGTAGGTGTTGGACCCCATACATCAGAATGCATAACAAGGAAAGGAATTGAACTCTTTTTATTAATACTAATGGGGTAATTTGACCAACAATGCTTAGCCAATTGGCAAGGTTCACAATTACTAACTGAATGCTTAAAGGAGATGTGAGGAAACATCTTCCTTATTACATGAAAAGATAAGTGACCTAGTCTACGATGCCACATAATTAACTCATCTGTGGTGGAAGAATCTTTCCCCTTTATTACAGAAATAGCTACTGGTAAAGAAGAGTCTAGGATGTAAAGACTGTCCTTCTCATGCCCCAAACCAATCATTCTCTTCATTACCATGTCCTGAAACACACAATAAGAAGGAAAGAATGTAACTAAATAGTTAAGGGTTTTGGTGAAAATTTTGGAACATGAATAACAAAAGAAAGACACAAGTCAAATGTGGCGGGAATGTCACCCTGACCCACTATCGAAGACAATGATCCGTCAGCTATGCGGGCCTTTTCTTTTCCAAAACAAACATGATAAGAGGTAAACAATGATGACATACCAGTTATGTGGTGAGATGCTCTTGAATCAATTATCCAAGAACTCTGTGGAGTAGGAACTGTAACAGAGAAACCATGTGCAATTGTACCTAAGTGAGCAAAGGAGGAGGTTGGGACCATGGAAGGCCGATCAAGCTGAGAAACAAAACGTCGAAATGCCGCAATCTCATCACTAGATAAAGCTCTAATATCTGGGGAAGGAGGTGGTGGCTAAGTAGATAGCTCGGTAGGTGTAGATGCAACAGAGTGAGCACTAGGTTTTTGTCCACCAAAACAACCCCTTCCTCGACCATTACCAAATCCACCACGTGTAGTGATATGAGGAGCCAAGTCTGGAAGGTGTCCATGCAGATCCCAACACTGATCTTTAGTATGTATATGACGATCACAATGTTCACATTTGAGGCAATCTCGATCATTAGGTAAGTGGGCAGATCTACCACCACAACCACGCCTTAGAGAATTACCACGACCTCCTCTGAATGAACTCGAAACGAGAGCAGCTTTCTCGATAAAAGTGGCTAAACTCATAACTCCACGTCGGCTTTCCTCACGGTGAATGTGAGCAGATACTTCAGTTAACGTGAAAGAATGTCCCATATTAAGGACTTGCATTATGATTTGTTCATAGTCTGAGTTCAACCCTGCCAAAAACTCAAAAGCCTGGATCTCCTCTACATGCTTCTAGTAGACAGATGCATCTTGCGAACAAGATGGGTGAAATGTGGTATAATGTGATAATTCTTCCACATTTTTCTAAGGGCTAAGTAATAGATAGCAATGGGCCGATCACCTTGTTTGAACTAGGCAATCTTCTGCTTGAGATCAAATACCTTTGCTGTGTGACCAACCTCCGAGTACGCCTTGGTCAATGAATCCCATATCTGTTTCATTGAACTAAGTAACCACCCCTTAACCATTGCATTTTCGGTCTTCCATTTTCTATACTTTGGATCCTCTCTTGGAGGCTTCTTAACGTCTCCTATTAGGTATTCATCTTTATCTCTGCCCTCAATGTGAATAAGGACTGACTTGGACATATAAGATAATTAATCCCATCAAACTTAATGGTGGTAATCATCAAATTTGGGGTTTCAGGTATAATGCCTCTAAGTGGACCGAGCTCGATCTAACTTACAACAGATTCTTCAAACATAACTTAAATTGATCACGGATCACAAACGATAACAAAACAAAGGGCAAACACTCACTGGTGTACAAAACGATCAATAGATGCAGCAGCACATGAGGGGACATGGACTGTGGAGGTCCCTGACAGCAAGATCATGACCTTAGGGCAAACTTTCATAACTGGATCCAAGTGATTGGAGTGATGTATCCATCAGATCTGCGGTTTGAATGGTATTCAGACCTGGCGTTAATGGCTGGCAGGGAGAAAATCAACAGTGCTCTCTTGATTCTCAGCAGAACTTCGTGGGATTTGTTCTAAAACATTCCTCCTTTACAAGCAATCGACACAAGAAGCCCTTGTGTGAGCAGAATCAAAGAATCTTCAAAAAACAAAGGGTTTCAAGCTACTGAAGAAAACCCTTCAAAACACCACTGTAGAGACCTCAAAAAAAATTTTAAAAATCACCAAAAATCCTCCCACACCAGGACGACTTGGGATCTGTGATCATTCACCGCCGACTCCCGATCGCTTGCTGACGTCAACCATACAGACGCTGACGTCAGCAAGGGTCTAACGTCGCTTTCTCCAATTTTTTTTTTCTTCTATGTGTGGATCTTGTTCTTGCTCTAATACCAACTTGGTTTATTTAGGTTAATCTATTTAGAAAAGAGAAAAAAGAAGAAGAAGAAGAATAAGAAAGAAAAAGAGAAAAGTTTGGGATCAATCGTGAGAGTTGTGTTCTCATACATTTGTATTTATATTAAAACCCTGATTGATACACCATACATGTAATATACTATAGGTATGTGTCTATAATACCCTTCACAATATACAACAGAGAATGTAGAGATGATCTCCCTTAGAAGAAATTAAGTATGTTCTGTTCTCTACTCTCAAATTTCATCTATCAATTGTTTAATGTTTCAGCAGTAATTTCTCAATGACAATCATCAATTCTTCAGGCTTCTGTCAGACTAAAACCGGTAACCATGAAGATCCAGAAAATAAAGACAAATATATGATTTTTCTATAAATTGCTTACAATGACATCCAAGAAGTGAACTTCAATATTCTGGAACTATTTATGCAGCATAATAATAAATCATAATATTCTATATAATTTTTCATTTGGACTATGCCACTTTTAGATGCAACAATAATCGATTAGATCTGCAAGCTTAAACAGATAGAAAATAATTCTTAAATATTAGAAGTACCTGAATAAGACCATGTGAGCCTCCACCAAATAATCGATTGTACCTTTGAACATTTTCAAGAATCTCACCAACTTCTGGGTCATGATGGTGCTGTATTGATGCCTCACAAGGTATCAACAAAGTTATCACACGACGACATATAGGGCATTTACAAGGCAGAAGTGCTGATCCATGGTGCCAAACACGCAGAATACAATTCCCTGTAAAAGGGACAGCACAAATAATTTGCAGGTTAATAATTGATCTTAGAACCCAAACAGGACATTCTATGTTTAAATAAGCAGTATTAGGCAACCTATTGCAATGACACAACCTGCATGTATCAGATTCTTCCTCCCAGATGGGACAAGAAAAGATTGCAACCCAAGTCACAGAAGCTAAAAGCCCCCTTTCATGGATGATGCTGGTATGAAAGATATATTTTTCCCTCACAAGTACTTCAAGCTAGACAATGGGTGAGCTCTTATCCTGGATTTAGTCTATCCAGAACATAGCTATCTCTGCAGCCAAAACACATACCCTCTATGTCGTTACTAAGGTAGCAAAAAGACACTTGTAACCAAGTACTGATAAAGGGAATGCTCCGAGTAGAATTTCACCCACCATTTTCGTGACCCCATATGAGATATTTAGATTTAAACTCTAAACTCTATGATTATATGAGAGAAAATAAATTTAAATAAAATACAATTATTAGGCAACCTTTTATTGGTTGATCTCGACCGATAAGAAGTAGTGAGCAAGATTTTATTTTATTTTTGATAACTATTAGATTCATTAGAGAAGGGGCAAGGCAATCCTAAATCCATATGCAAAGATTTTTGTTTAAAAAAAAACACAAAAACTCACTCATCCAGGCATCCTAACCATTAATCATTTTCCAAGTGTTTAAAACTAACCATATTCCTCTTTTATAAAACTAACCATTTTCCTACTGTCTTTTTTTCTTACAATCTCTTTATAAAAGAAAGGTAAGATCATAGAAATAGATGTAGATCAACTAATAATGATCTGGGGGTTCTCCACAAAATTAAGAGGAATAAAAATTAAGATAGCGAAAGAAAATAAGGTTTCAGAAATTGAGAATTAAGCTAGCAGAAGCAAGTAGGGTGATGCAGCCAATGTGAAGAGATTTCTATACGTCCCACCTCACAAAAGGGCTAAATTTAAAAGCCCATGCAAGTATGGAGAATTTAAGAATTGTAAGGCCTTGGAATTTATTTGTAATAAGGCCTAAAAGCTATGGGTAGTTTAGGATTTTTTAATTTCTGGGTTTTTATGTGATAAGGCTTTTTAGCCATGGATGTTTTGGGAAGTTATGGGAGATATATGGCTGGTTGACAGCTTGCTTGGGAGGACTCATATTTAGAAGTTATCAAGTAGGTAGGATGAAGATTTGGTCAAGCAAGGGGGCCCACATAGAGCTGTATGAAAACCTCTCTAAAGGGGTAGCTTTTAGAAGTTTTTGTTATTAGAAGTTTTAGGATTTAGTAGCTTTCTATTAAGTTAGGAGTGGCTATAGTTGGGGATTCTGAAATTTTCTGTTTTGAAGCCAATATAAGGGCTACATGACTTGTAGTTTTGGAATGAGGAATAAAAAAAAAAAATTGAGGTTTTCCTCCTTAGTTTCACGGCTGTAGTTGTGAATCTCCTTTCTAGTGGTTGGTGCCCTAGAACTCCAATCAATTGTTGCTGATTCACTTCCCTTTCTTCCTCTTCTTCTACTTCTTGTTCTTATTCTTCTTCTCCTCTTTCTTCTTCTTTCTCTCCTTATTATCTTTGTGTTGCTGGTTTTTCTCTGCTACTATTCTTATTTCTGTTAGTAGGTTGCTGAACCATCCCAAAATCTTTCACTGTTCTATTAAGAGAATCCCTGCTGGCAGCATACCTGGACTGCTAAGGAGTGCAAATCACCCACCCTGGAGGAAGCTCATCAGTTAGGTATATAATTTCCTAAGGTCCATTTGATTCATATCCCTGTTTGTGATTTTTCTATCATCCCTAACCCTAGTCTGTCTAATTCTCATTGCTGGATTTTCTGGAACAGAATGCTAAACCATACATTTTATATACTTTTAAAACTCGGGTTGACCTGAAATTGTGTATGCTTGTTCATTTATCGATCCTCTATTGGGCATCAAAATGTCATCCCATTATGATTATTCTTTAGGGGTATTTTAATAATTTCCCCTTGCTGCCCAGATTCTCTAGAACCCTCTTTTGTGTTATTCTTGATCTAAGCTATTGTTTTAGGTTGATTTTGGGCCCAAATCTGCAGGAATTAACAGCCCCCTAGACTGTCCTGCACCATAGGGTTTCCAGGATTAAAGAGTTTGAGATACATTAAAAATAATAGAGTTGGGGTTTCAAAAATAAATTTTATGGTTTGAAGAGTTTTTGGCTCAAATGGCTAAGTCAATTAGGTTAGGTTTTCTAGGGAACATAGCATAACTCGACAGAATAGAGTAGGGAATAAAATTAGAATCAAGGAAATTACAGTTTCAACTAGAAATTTCCAAGATTAGGGCCAATCAATTAAGCTCCCAAGGGTTATTGAACTAGGGTTTACAGTATGTGTAGGCAATGGAGTTGTCAAAAAATGGATGCTATAAGATGGACGTAATAAAGAAAAACAATCCAAGTTTCTAATCCAGGAATTAAAATGCACAAGAAGAACTAGAAGATGAACTTGAATCAATAATTCTAGATTTAAACAAACTATACAATAGAAAAAAGAAAGAATTCAGGATAAACATATTTGGACGGAGATGCACCTTACTCTCTTTTTTATCCATATTAGAAGTAATGCAATTTTATTCACAGAAGCAAGAAAACAGAGTATGGGATTCATCAAAAAAGAAAAAGAAAACAGAGTATGGGGGGAGGGGGGATTCCCCAGTACAATGAATGGAAAAAAAGGGAAAACTAAATCACCTCTAGGCCAACTCATTAAAATCAACATAAATGAAAACCCAATCAAAGGAAGCATATAGACACTGGCATAAATACAATCATGCAAAGAGAACTTACCTTCAAATATTCTTTTATTCCTCTTCTTCCATATGCCCCAGCAAATGGGCCCCAGAAGAATTTGCTAAAAACCTTTAAGAATACCTACCTCCCAAGTGAAATATCCACTACCCAAAGATCAGATTTTTCCAAAATTGCTCAGGAAGGACCAAGATACTTTAAAAGATATAAAAACCCCAAACTTTATGCACCGTCAGGCAATGACTAAAGAGGTGATCCACTAATCCCCAGTACCTAACCTATTCCTTTTTTATTGTTACACCACACCCAAGTGTCTCTCACCAGGGATGCCTATGCTTACCAAGATAACTCATTAACCTCATCATATCCTCTCATTCCTAATCAATCAAGTTTCTCCTCAGTCTTGGAACCTGCACTCCTTCCCCATCAAAAATCATAGTTATCCATAGTGGTCTCTTGTTTATTTAAGGCCAATAGATATATACTTCTAAATTCATCCTTCAGAGGGGGTATTCAAATATCCTCCAAAATTTAATCCCCTCAACAGAACCTAATCTAAATCTATTGAACTTCCAAAACTCCTCCTTATCTTTAAGAATGGTCTTCCAGATCCCTATGCCACGAGACTCATACACCTATATTACCAAAAAAAAAAAGATTCATACACCTCTTCAAGGTCCCATTTAGAGTTGGATTCATACTTCACTACTACCACTCATCCCCATACACTATCATCATGACTTCTTATCCTCCTAATCCCCAACCCACCTTCCTTTATCGGCTGATACACCAACTTCCAATTAGCAATGATATCTTCTAGTCTCTTCTGAGTAATTCCAAAGAAAATTTTTAAAGTACTCAATCTTACTTGAAAACGAGACTAGGATCGTGAAGAAAGAAACAACGTAGGTGGAGAATCGTGAAAAAGGAAAGAAAGTAAATGGGGATGCTTTCCGGAGAGCTCTTAATTTATAAACCCCAATAACACCTCAAAATAACGCAAAATGCACCTCATATTTCCTAACTGTCTCACTTTGTATCACAAAAACCATCGTATCATAACTTTCTTTTTCTTTTTTCTTTTTTTTTTTGATAAGAGAAAATTTCATTAGAGGGGATTAAAAATCCCCAAAAATCCTACAACCGACAAGGGCAAACAAAGCTAAAAACTCATAAAGAAACTGCAAATGAGATACGAATAAGCCACCATTTCCAATATCAAAACCTAAAATTTATCCATTCTCTGCTCTTTCGATCATCCTAATGAGGGCCTCTGAAACTATGATAAACAAGAAAAGAGAAAGTGAATCACCTTATCTTAATCCTTTGGAACTTCTGTAAAAACGAGCCAGGGAGCCATTCACTAACACTGAAAACGCGATTGAATTGATACATGACATTATCCATGATGAGGACATTAGAGGAACAACCCATAGGATGCAACAACGGTAGAGGAGGATCGAGCCTCGCTCGTTGTGGCTTGAGTAGGTCGGAGCTATGTGGGACAGTTGGGGACATGCTTAAGGGGTTGCTTAAATAGAACAGTTTGATTTATTTTGGACCCTTAGATGCTGTTTTGTAAATGTATTACAATGCTACATTTTATTTTATGTGGGAGGGACGTAGAGGGCAAAAGAGTTTTTGATTTTGGGCAAAAGGGTAAAAGGGAGCATGGGGCATCAAAATATGTGTCAAACCCTATCTTTTAATTTTTAATGGATGATCTTGAGTGAAAGAGGCTATGACGGCTGCTGCTAACTTACCCATCCAGAGACTAGAGGCTTAGGAGTGAGTTCTAGGCTGATGTGAGCTTGGTGAGAGGCCAAGGAGATTGATTTTCTGCACAACCAGGTATGTATCCTCTGCATCTTTCTTATTCTATTGTGATTCAATGGATGGGGACTTAAGGCTGATCTAATTGCTGGATTTCGAGAGCCTTTTCCCCTACGATTAGATCCTTATTTTAGACCCCTTTTGGATTGATTTGGCTTACTGATCTGATCAGAAAACTACAGGCCAGACCTGATATTTTCCTTTTTCTTCCCCCTCTAACTTCTGATCCGAAGTCTCATGGATCTAGATCTGAAATTTCTGGGTCTTTGTTATAAGATCCCATAAGACCCTTCCCCTTTGATTTCATATGCAGATATTTCTGGGCAGTTTTAAGCCCGCAAACTGACCTTAAGAGGCCAAAACCTGAGCTTCACTTGATCCCATCCCACAGCTGGGTCAAAGGGACTGAAACCCCTCGTTGCTGCAAAAATTTTCAGACCCTATGGATAACCTTTTGGATCTAAAATATACACTATTTGAACTGAACCCATGCAGCAGCACTGTTTAAAGGCCAGTCCATTTTTCAAATGATTTTAGGGACTACTCAATTCCCTGTCTTTTTTTTTTTCCTGCACTAAAGCTGAACCCAGAATTGCCATGTTTGACTTTTTTTTTTCTTCCTGATTCACAAATCAGCACAATGGTCCTATGCATAGACGTGTGTTGAAACTCAATGTTGATGGTGGCTTTACATACAATCATGTCTGAATTCTGTTCATGTGTTTTGTGGCTTTTAGAACTACTATTGTGTAGACAGTTAGACCAAAACTGATTTCCCTAAATGAGACCTAAGGGATTATGATTGATGAGTAGGAATCTGGTTTATTCCCTTTATTATTTTGTGTAATCTCCTAACATCTCTTCAACCTACATATTGTTTGCATGCATACGGCATCAAATTTGGTATCAGAGCATGGTTAGGATAGGTTACTTGCATTGTAGGTTGCATGGTATAATCTGAAATTTTTGTCATACATTGGCATACTAGTTTAGGCATCTCTCATTCACCTCATTCCCTTAGGATCAGCCTGTAGTGTATGCCCACACACTTAGGTACTGATTACCATCCCAAAATTGACTCCGCAAAGCTTACCCAAACCTTACGAGGCTTGGCAAAACAAATAGCCAACCTCTAGACACAGCTTGAACAGTGAACTAGAGAGATTTACACCCATCTAGACACCTTAGATGCCTCTTGTGAGCAGAGTGAACCTTGCATGGAGGGTTCTGTTGGAAACAGTTTTGAAACACCCAGATTTTTACTGTGCCCAGATTGAAAATCTGACTGGGTAGGCATCTTTAGCCAAAATAAAAGTGGGACCCACAAGTTGTTTGAGGTGGGTCCACATGGGTTCATGTTCACCTTAATGAGAACACATTGTATAGTTGGATGCTCAAAACCGTTAATGGGTGAATGAGAAATTATCTCTAAAGGTGCCTAGTTGAACACTAGTAAAACTGGTAAAAGGGTGTGTCCATTCGTATGGATTTTACAGTTATGCCCTTGCTGACTGTTGGACTGAATAGACACACATGTGGCTATTAAATCACACTCGTTGACACATGTCTGTTCAGTACGGACATGTAGGTACCTCTTAAATCATCCCCTTTCACACATGTCTTTTCGTACAGATGTGTTGGTGGCTACTAAATTGCAACTTTTTGCATTCGTGTTTGTTCGAACACCAAAGGTTGTGTCCCTATGCCTGTTCCGAACAGACATGAACAAGTCTATAAATAAACATCCCTCCCTTCATTTTAAACACAGTTTTTCAATTACTTTATTTCGAATTCAAAATTCGTAGTGTTGCCTAGGCATCATAGAGGATGTCCGAATTAGGCATATAAAGAGCATGATAGCGTGTTCGTGTTCTAAGAGAGAAAGTACAACACAAGTTTGATTCGCCAAACATATAGATTGTAGTGCTTCTTCTGTGTGTATAGATCATTATATCCTGGGAGGCAGACGCCTGAAGAGTTCGTAAACATCGATGCAAGGGGCGAAATCTGTCTTAAAGACATAGTGTCAAACACTAGCCTTGATCAATTTCGGGTATGATTTATTGTCAAATTGTCCAGTCAAGTAAATGGTTCTTTTCAATTCATTTTTAAGTATTTTATTTATATGAAATAAATACTTGTTGTATACAGAATATTGCATACATAGAATATAGTCCAACAGGTTTTGCATGGCGCGAGTTAGTGCAAAGTAGATGATCCAATGAGAGGGCATGGTAGAGGTAGAGCTACCCATGTGCATCATGATGTCGATTAGGATCATATCAATCACAACAATCTTGTGATGAAGTCGGTTAGAGTAGATGCTCCTACCTTTGATGGTCATCTAGACCCTAAAGTGTTCCTAGATTGAGTAGCTGGCATGGACCATTATTTCAAATGGTATGATACGTCAAAAGATCCTAGAGTCCGGTTCGCCAAAATGAAGTTGGTTAGACAGGCAAAGCTTTACTGGACCACGGTAGAGCACCAACTTCAAGCCAAGCAAGAGAATCCCATTGCCTTTTGGGATGAGATGAAAGAGAAACTTTAAGAAAAATATCTTCCATTATTATATCGGGCTCAGCTTCTAGATCAATGGTAGTCCCTACATCACGGCAGCATCTCTGTCACCAACTACATCACATGCTTTGATGAGTTTATGAAGAGATGCGATGTTAGAGAGGATCCTTTAGTCACATTGTCTAGATTTAGGATGGGACTCCAACCCGAGATCCAAAAGAAGTTGATCCCCCACAATATTAACATCTTTAAAAAGGGTTACCAAATGGTGTACGAGCTGGAGAGGTACTTAAGACCATAGGCCCCCATGAGCTTTTGATATTCGTCGCAAAGAATCCAGACTTCTTGTGTCTGATAGTAAACCTTTCACAGGGGGACAGCCTTCTAAAGGCAGTCAAGCAATTCCAATGTCCCTCCCCAGCTTAACAAGGGTAAAGAAATTGCCAGAGAAAATCCAAGTAGTAGTGACTGGAATAGGTGTTATAAGTGAAAGAGATTTTGTCACTTCCTAGCCTAATGCTGCAAAGGAAGACCCACTTCTAAGAACTTATAAGTGGATGGCACTGAAGGGGGTGAGAGGGGATGATGACAAAGGTGATGGAACAAATGAAGAGGTCCATCAACTGGACCACCCCCCTAGTGATGAGGACCTAGAGAGTGAGGATGGACATGTAGCGTACATCAAGGAGACTCCTAATTACCCCCAGTCACCAAATTCCACATCTTTGATGGTGGTGAAATGTGTCTTTATCCAATAGAAGCTAGAAAATGATTAACGTAGGACTACCATCTACTATACCTACGCTAGGTGTGGTGAGAAGAGCTACAAAATTATCATAGATAGCGGGAGTTGCACCAATGGGGTGTCTGTTAAGACTATACAGTGCCTGGGACTCTCATTAGCTCCTCACCCTCATCCCTTAGGGCGACCTAGGTGACTACATCCTCTATCCCAGTTTTCCAGTGGTATCAGGTTCCCATCGAGTTTTCTTCTTATAGGGATACTATCTGGTGTGATGTTATGCTAATGGATGTAGACAACATCATCTTAGGCAAGCCTTGAGTATATGACCTAGATGTAACATTGTTTGGTCGCTCACACACACACTACTTTACATTTCAGGGACAGGCTGAACCTACGTCCACCTAAGTCCAGTCCTAAGCCTAAAAGTAAGGTGAATCTGGATAAGAGCATCAAAGAGTCAAAGACAAAATCCTTACACATCATTAGCTTGAAGGAGTTCGAGTGAGAGATCAATGAGGAAGCCATTGTTTTTGCTTTGGTGACTAAAGAGGCTACTCCCGACTTTATTTCTAAATGTCCTCTTGAAATGGAACATGTCTCAAGGAGTTGCAAGATATGTTTCCTAAGGATTTGTTAGATGAGCTCCCACCTATACATGGCATCTAGCATGCCATAAATCTAGTTCCAAGGGCAATATTGCCAAATTTGCCTCATTATTGCATGAATCCCATAGAACATGCAGAGTTAAAGAAGCAAGTTGACGAGATTCTGTAGAAGGGATTCATTAGGGAGAGTGGCCCCATGTGTCATGCCCAAGGTTCAAAATCTCGTTATCGCAACTCGTATCATGGATGGACCTGAGATACGTATACGTCTCACGTATCGCAGCTTATCGCAGAGAGACGATGTACGAAACCAAGAGACGGGTGAAATACGGGTCAAATGAAAGAATTTTGATTTGAAACTTTAGGATTTGATAGAATTATAACTAATTCACACTTACGAATCATTAAATATAGGAAACAACCATCTATAATGGCTGGGAGAACCATCACCTTTATGACATACGTTGTTGCCTATGGAATCTATGAAAACACTATATAAGCCTTAGAATTTTTTAATGTAATCTTAGGTATCAATAGTTGGGAATCGGCACCCTCGTGACACTCGTTATCGCACATGTGCAGAATTTTAATTGTTAAGAGGTTGATAAATAAGTAAATAACACTATACATTGCAAAATAAAGCTATAAATCCACGTCCATAAAACATAATCAATGATATAAATGCATAAACTGAAACAATAATATCATTTTCATTCATTGATAATGCAAAACTATTATAAAAGTAAACTACACCAGTGAAAGTGTGAAA
>JAOXJP010156822.1:0-12983 GCA_025762735.1 Platanus orientalis
TTCTTTTTTTTTTTTTTTTTTTTTTTTTGATAGGTAAACATTAGTGGTTAATTCATTAGTAGGTGAAGACGGGTTTTGAACCCATGTCTGTGGTACGACACCCACAGACTTTACCAACTTGACAACTGTAGCTTTGTTGTCAAGCTTATTGAACTTCTGTGCTTGCAGGTCGAGACTCGTTGATAGTCTCCCATGTGGTGGACATAGTGGAGTGATGCTTGTTAAGCCTAGAGCTGTATAGCTCATATTTGGAGGCGTTTTGACATGATGATTGTATGTGATATAGACAACAAAAGATTGTAGTCTTATGAGAGTATTGTGGTGCTGAATAATGTTCCTTTTACAACTAATTTGTGAAGATCAGGAGATTATTTGTGTGCACCTACAATGAGTGAAACATGTCAGAAGTTGGTGAGTCTACTCCAAGTGCAGGTAGCAGCACCCCTAGTAGTGGTCCAGCAGAGAGATACAATGCTCCAATCACCAGTGAAGCTCAATGGATCCAACTTTCTGGTTCCCGTCATGGTCACAGTCAGCTAGGTTAATCATAATGGGCAAGGGGAAGTGGGGTTATGTAATAGACTAATAGGAGCAAACAAAGCTCCTAAGCCAGAGTATCCCACCTATTCTAAGTGGGAGGCTGAAAATGTGTTAGTGATGTCATGCTTGTTTTGTTCTATGATGCCAACCATCAACAATACTTGTTTTTCACCACAGCAAAAGACATTTGGGATTCATTGACCAAGACCTACTCTGAAGAGGGTCAAATAGGACTTGTTTATGAACTTTGTCAGCAAGTATGGCAAATGAGATAGGGGGAGCAAACCATCTCAGCCTAATATACCTCCCTATATCGTATTTGGGAGAAGATTGATCTTTACTGCAACTTTCTTGCCACGAAATGTATGGAATTTGCAGCTTTCTGGTAATTCTAGGGGAAGATAGGGTATTTAAGCTATTGGAGGGATTGAATTCTGAATATGAAAAGGTTCATGTACAGCACCTCAGCTATGATTGTGTTCCTTCTTTGTCTAAGGTGTATTCCCATCTCCATAGGGAGGAGAGACACCCACCATGCGATGCTTCAAGCTCCATCAGTTGAGTGATCTGCTTTGGTTTCTACCTCACAGAGGGGTGGTAGAGGTGGTAGTAGCACCCGTGGTAGGGGTACTGGGTGACATAATACTGCACCGGATGACAAAGACCCCCTTAAATGTGAACATTGTAAATGATCCCGTCACACTAAATAGACCTGTTGGGATCTCCATGGATGTCCACAAGAGCAGCCATACCTCCTAGTGTGGTTCATTTGTGCTGGTTGAGGTGGTAGGCGATCCAGTGCCCATTCAGTGACCTTCACAACTTCAGAGACAACTTCTGTATCCACTCCTACAACTTATCCTGAAGGGGTCTGTCCTGAGAAGAGAGCAGCCTTCCATCGTTTCATGTCTCATATGGAGCCTTCCTCATTTGCCCCTTTCTTTTCCTTTGCTCAGTTCAGTATATCAGCCTAAGCTTTATCCACATCTGTTTCATTTCTGAGCTAGCCATGGATCATCGATTTAGGGGCTACTCATCATATGACTAGTATATCTTCTCTTTTCTCCTCATATTGTGTTCTAGTCATGACAAAGTGAGAATAGTTGATGGCACACATTCTTTTGTTGCCGGTAAGAGCAATATTATAAATACTCCCAATAAGTTTTGTCTTTTGTGCTTCATGTTCCTACGTTTACATTGAATCTCCTGTCTGTTAATCACACTACCAAATCTTTGAATTGCAATGTCACTTTTTTTTTTTACTTCTATGTGTTTCAGGATTTAGTAACAAGGAATATCATTGGAAAGGGACATGAGAATGGCAGACTATATTTGTTGGAGAACACCTCACATGCGGCATCTCCTGCTCAGCACATCAAACATGCTTCTTCTATTGATATGTTACTACAGTGACATTATCGTTTAAGCCACCCTTCTTTTTCTTTATTGAGAACGTTGTTTCCTAAGTTGTCAAATACTTGTACTTTGTCATCTAAGCCATGTCAGTTGGCTAAACATTGTAAATCTGTGTACCCTTCTAGTGATACACAGTTTATTACCATTTTATGTTGTGCATTCGGATGTGTAAGGGCCAGCCCCAGTTATTTCTCTATTTGGTTTTCATTACTTTGTTACTTTTGTAAATGATTATTCCAGGACCGCCTGGGTTTATCAGTTAAAAGTCCAAAGGTGATGTATTTGTGGCTTTTAAATCTTTCCATATGATTATTCAAACTCAATTTGATGCCAAACTTTGTATTCTCCGCCCCAACAATGGTGGAGAATACAGGTTGGAGGTTTATTTTCTTACTTCACTGAATTTGGTATAATTCATCAGACTACATACCCCCAAACAAAATGCCACCTTATTGAGATCACTAAAACCCTCTGATCTGAGGCTCTTTGTGTTGTTGCATTTCTCATGAACAAGTTTTCCTCTCATGTACTTGGTCATCAGGCTCCTCTTGAACTCTTTTCTCCATCTTCTAAATTGTTTTTCCTTTTTCCTTAAACCTTTGGGTGCATCTGCTTTGTTCATGTGTCCAAATCAAATAGAACCAAGCTTGAGGTATGCAACTCATCAAAAAGGGTACCAATGCGATCATCCCACTTTTTGCAGATACTTTGTTTCTATGGATGTGACATTTTTTGGATCCTATCTAATCTTTGTGTCCCTAAAGCCTCTCTTCAGGGGGAGAGTTTTAGTGAAGAGATGCCTTCCTCCTCACCCTTACCTGTGCCTTCTCATATTTTTTATCTTCATGATGATGGTGTGGAAATAGGGAATCTCAAGGCCACAGAGGGTGCCAATAGATAGGGGGAGAAAGAAAAGGAGTCGAAGTATAAATGAGAAAGAAGAAAAAAGACATTCCTCCTATTCCCTACCAAGAGGCTTCTTTTGATCCTTCTAAACAAAGGGGTGATTCTCTTTACCCCTCTTAACCTTGAGATATCATTGATGATTGTTCAGTTTCCATTTCTCTTTGAAAGGGTGCTCATTCTTGTACTAAATACCTTTTGTCTAATGTTCTGTCTTACAATGCATTGACTCCTTTTTGCTCCAATGTCTTTGCCTTGTCCTTTGCTTTTGTGTCTCCTAGTGTATCAAAGGCCCTCTCTTGACTTGCATGGAAGGTTTCCACAAAAGAAGAGATGAGAGCACTTAAGAAAAATCAAACCTGAGAGATTATAGATCTCCATAAAGGAAAAGAATCAGTTGGGTGCAAGCGGGTGTTTACTATGAAGCACAAGTCTGATGGTTCTGTAGAAAAGTACAAAGCGAGACTGGTTGGTAAGGAGTATACACAAAGACATGGTATTGATTACTAGGATATATTTGTCATTATCGCCAAGATGAATTTAATAACATTTCTTATTTACCTTGCAGCCAACCAAGGATGGCCTTTAAAAAAGTTTGATATGAAGAATGTCATTTTACATGGGGATCTAGATAAAGAAGTGTATAAGAAGCTACCACCTGGGATGATGATGAATTCGGCAAGAAAAGACAAGATGTACTAATTAAAAAAGGCATTGTATGGCCTAAAACAATCCCCAAGGGCATGGTTCAAGCACTTCATAGGTGCCATGGTGCAAAATAAATATACCCAGTGCCTAGTGGATCATACATTATTTGTAAAGTGTCGAGGTGACCAGGTGATTGCATTGATTGTCTATGTAGATGACATAGTGGTCATAGGAAATGATGTAGCTGAAATGAGACAACTCAAGGGGCAGTTGGCAATAGAGATTGAAATTAAGGACTTGGGGTAATTGAAATACTTCCTTGGAATTGAGATAGCTAGTTCCAAGAAAGGGGTCTTTCTCTCTTAATGGAAGTATGTTCTTGATCTTCTAGAAGAGACTAGCCTTACAAGATGCAAATCGTGTGATACCCCTATTGATCCTAATTATCAAATGGAGGAAGATGCGAGTGATCTTCTTACAGATACAGTGAGATATGAGAGATTGGTGGGCTGTCTCGTATACTTATCTCTCACCAGACTGGATATTCTCTATGTTGTCAGTGTAGTTAGCAAATTCATAGATGCTTCCACAAGATCTCATATGGAGGCTGTATACCAGATACATAGATATTTTAAGGGCTATATAGGGAAAAATCTCCTATATATGCCAACAGAGGTCATCTTCGTGTAGAGGCATACATAGATGTAGATTGGGTTAGTTCTATTGATGATTGGCGATCTACTTCTAGTTATTGTACCTTTGTGATGGAAACCTAGTGACATGGAGGGGCAAGAAATAGTCAATTGTAGCTAGATTAAGTGTAGAAGTAGAATTCCGGTCTATAGCACAAGGGATTTATGAGTTGATATGGAACTTGGATTCCCAAATTCAAGACTAATGAGCCTATATTGTAATAATAAGGCAATAATCAATATCGCTCCTATCCCATTCAGCATGATCGCACCAAACATGTGGAGGTGGATCGTCACTTCAACCAGGACCACATAAAGGCCGGAACCATTGTATGCCGTTTGTCAAGACTAAAGATCACATTACCAATATCTTCACCAAGGGACTACACTATCCACATTTCACATCTATTATTGACAAACTAGGAATGTGGGATCTCTATTCACCAGCTTGAGGTGGAGTATCGAAAAATGTATGTGTATATGGGTGGCATACTTATAATATTGGGAAACTGTTGCAATAGTTTTCGTGCAGTGTACCATACAGATCTATACAAATTCATGAATGAAAGGGTGTGAGCAAATCCAACCCAATCAATGCAACCCAAACAACTTTGAGTTCAGTGCATGGCGGATCATACATTACTTTGTTTTTTTCTCCTCCATCTTCTTGAATCCAAACCCTAATCTAACCACATCAAATCCAACCCAAACAACTTTGAGTTCATGCCATATGTGGGATAGTGAGGAAGATATTAGAGTATGTGAGTCCGGTAAATCCAATGTATTCCCGGTAAATTCATGCTATAATTTTATTAAGGCCTCGCCGTCCATGGATATCCCTTGGAAAAATGTATAATACAAGACTGTTGAAATTCATGTTCTTCCTTTGGACAATGGTGTTGAGGAAAGCTTTGACCATGGATATGTTGTGTTAAAAAGGATTCCATCTTCCAAGTGTTTGTAAAGGGTGTGAAGGATTGGGCACTGTTTCTATTTTGAGGGATTGGAATACATTACAAGGCTGGGGTGTTGGGGCTTTTGAGTGTTTTCTGTCTTCCTTTGGTTTTTTTTCTCTTTGTAGGCTTGTTCCCCCTTCTTTCTCTTTCGTCTTTTTAATAAATTCTTCTTCTTATAAAAACAAAGTTATTATTGTACCAGAATGTTAACCATGCCTTGTAAAAGCATCAAAAAGAGAGAGATAATAAAAGAGCCCATCGCTAATAGTTAACTCATCTGCTTAGTCTTAGACATTGAAACTATCTAGACTTCTAACTGTTTATCCTTCAGTGATCACTTTATCATGTGGAGCCAGAATCTTAAATGCCCTGGATTCCATCAGAAAAAAAAAAAAAAGTGAATTAATAAAAGAAACATTACAGTAAGAACACGTTAATTTTTCACTCATTTGCCAAGTGTTTGATGTAGAGTTATCTAGCAGGTGTAAGTAATAATCCTAAACTTATACTGTTCACATTAGCATGTAAGATTGTTATGTCTTGGACTCTATCTAGGCCAATTCTTTAAAATAAATCCAATCCAAGAGTCTATAGTACCTTTTTGATAAACGAAGATACATTTAATAGATAAAACACTGAGGGTGAAAAAAAACTTATGAAATCAAATAATAGTTAAAACACAGACGATGAAAAAATATCCAAGCAGTGTACCATGTGGATAGATAAGATTGGTCTACCATGTAGTTCAATCAAAGTCATCCAGAAGAAATTCATAAGCACACCCCTCCACACAACAGACCTCAATTATTGCCCCCCCCCTAAAAAAAAAAACAGACCTCAATTATAATAGGTTTTCCATCTTTCATTGCCTTCTTCAAATCACCAGCCAGACCTAGCAAGAATAAAACCATGTAATGAGATCAAGTTTTGACACAATATAAAAGGTACTATGAGAACTGGGACTAACCAAATATGACGGTTGCAAAATGTTCAGAGACAGAGTAACACAGAGAGTAAAATATTGCTGAACAAGCTAACAATATATATATATATATATATATATATATATGTATTGTCCACCAAGAAAAACTGAGAGACTACCTTTACGAACAATTCTGCATTCCCTACAAAACTCGGTTATGAATTCCTCAGAAGAGCTGAAGTCTCGTGCCCAGACAGGAATAGATGCCAATGGAGCACTGCATAGAATATGAAGGATAAAAATTGAAATGCGGGAAAAAGTATTGAGACATTAAGAGCAATTACCATGAGTAAATTGCAGAATATTTTCTTTTAGCAAGATACATGTTCAAATGTAAAAATTAACTAAAGTAATGCTATCCACTATTGGTCTCAATCACATGAGATATATGGAGAAATAAAAATGGCACTAGTTTCCTCCTATTACATATTAACCATAGATATAAAAGACAAACCCACTCAACTATCTTATCAAACGAGAGGTACTAAGAGATCATAATGGTCGCAATCACAGATGTCAAGGAGCCTATACTGCAGACTCTCCAGAGCACCTCCATGGGTTGTCCCCTGATAGAAACAAGTGCATACACTCCGATTATATACAAGTGTGTGTGGTAGGTATATCCAATACCACCTCAATGCCAGTTGTTGAATATGGTAACAATAGCATCATCAAAAGGTACATTAGATTAACTTACCATTAGGCTATGACATCATTGTACATATATGCTACAATACTTTTCGATGTTCCCCTCATCCTTTCTTCTTCTTACTAGTACCACCATTGGTTATTTTTGCACATGACCAAAACAGGTCAATTGACTCTTCTTTATTACCTAATGGCACTGCTACTACATCTCATTTCTAATTTTATCTTTCCCAGTATTACCACCCATCCATTTAAGCATCCTCGTCTTGGCTATGCTCATTGTATTATTCTTGCTGTTTCTTGATTGTTCAACATTCTGCTCCATAAAGCATAGTCCATCTTATTGGTGCCTTGTAAGCCTTCCCTTAAAATTGGTATTTGAGTTGATTGCATGGCACTGAGGAAGAAAAACACCATAGCCATACTTCTGTAATTCTGATGGGAAACATCCTCTTAATAATAATCAAACTAAGAAAATGGAAAAGTTGGCTTGGTGTATAGCTTGAAAAGTGACACCTCATCTCTATGCATGTCTCTAATAAAGTTGCATTTCATCTGTTTCTTTCTTTTTTTCTTTTTTTTTTGAACAAGGTCTATTCATAAAACAAGGTAAACAGATAGAATACAAGAGAATTCACTGGGGAGGTGAAAGAAAAGCAAAACAAAAACAAGACAGCGGAAAAGAAAGAAGCCATGATCAAACCACAAGAGATCAAGTCTCCATCCCCAACAATGAGTACTGAGTTGAATCCTCAAAATCCTTTACGACAGAATCCCAATCATAAATAGACCTATAGACTGAGACAATCAAGCTTTCCTCAGAAAGCACCTTATCCTAAAAAATTCTCCTATTCTGCTACTTTCATAAACCTAACTTATTGTACCTGAGAGAGGCTCCCAAACAGCTTTAAAGATGCCTACCAAACCCCTTAAAAACCAACCGGAAATGAAAGCCCTAAAGCGATTGAAAAACACCTAACCTGCATTAAGGAGGGAGAGAAAGAAGTTTCACACTTCATATATTCTATCTCGTTTCGTTTTGTTATAAAACTGCGGTCGTTTGTGGAGCCTCCTTTGTTTATGATTGTACATAGTTAGGTGGCTGTGTGTAGTGATAGTGCAATCACAATGTTAGGTGGTTGTGAGCTGTGCCACAGTTGACTTTGGTATAGCAGGGGATATCGGCTGCATTAAGAAGTGGTAACACTTCCAGTGGTGAATTGTTGATAACAGGACTGTGTAGTCTGCTACTTGCATAATGGTGAGACTAGTGACTGTGCTGTGTTTCGAAAGTTGTATCTCTTAAGCATGTTAGCCTTCAACCAATCAGAATTCTCTCACGAGAAGATAGACCCTCTACGAAGCCTTACGGCACAGTTCAAGTATGTGGTAGAACCCTCTGCTGGTTCCAGTTCCTCTCATAGTACCATGTCCAGCCCAATCTGGATTATTGATTTTGAAGCCTTAAACCATATGACCGGCATGGCTTCATTGGTCTCCTCATATCATGTGTGTTACGGGAAGGCCTGGATTATGTGCAAACGAATCTCGTGAGAACTGTGCAAACGGCACCAGATGGGCAGACACATCAGTACCGAAAAGTGATTTACACTTTTGGGGGGGCACTTATCACTTTTCGGCGTTGACATGTCCACACCCTGATGCCGTTTTCACAGTTCTCACGAGATTTGTTCTCACCTAATTTTTTTCCATTACGGGAAAGACAAAGTTCGAGTAGCAGATGAATCTTTCTCCTTGGTTGCCGGTAAAGGTTCTATATCAGTTTCATCTTCTGTGCCCCTTTAGTGCTTCATGTTCTAAACGTTCCCTTGAATTTGTTATCTGTTAATCGTCTCACTGGTCACTAAGACTTTGAATTGCAGTGCCACCTTTTCCCCGTTTCACTGTGTTTTTTCAGGATTTGGAGACAAATAAGGTGATTGGTAGAGGTCATGAGGCTCAAGGGCTTTACATTCTTGATAGTTCTCCACTCACTGTTGCAACAGTTCAGTACTCATTGTCCCCAGGTTATGATTTTCTTGCTAACCAATGAGCTCGGCTATATCAGTCGCATTTAGGGGTGGCAACGTTTGATACAACCCGTGAACCCGACACGAAATAAGCGGGTTAGGGTTGACTGTAAACATATTTCGGGTCAAACAGGTTGACCCGTTTTGACACACTTAATAAATGAGTCGGTTAGGATTGGCCCACATTTTCATATACCCTTAACTTGACACGACACTAATATGACCTGCCAACATGAATTACCACATAACCCGCGAAGCCGACACGAACCCAACACGAAATAAGAGGGTTAGGGTTGACTGTAAACGTGTTTCGGGTCAAAGCGGGTAGACCCAATTTGACACAATTAATAAATGGGTCGGTTCAGGTTGAGCTGTATGGTCATATACCCTTGTCTCAACACGACATGAACCCAACACGCCCACACAAATTGCCACCCCTAGTGGCATTGTCAATGAGGCCACTTGTCTTTTCCCCTTTTGAAAATAGTTTTTCAGACTTGTTTCCTTCCTTACCTGTTTCTGACCTCCATTTTGAAACATGTGAGTATGCCAAACATTGCAGAGTCCCCTATCCTATCAATTCTAGTCATAGTACTATTCCTTTTTCAGTAGTCCAATGGGGGCCAGCTCAAGTTGTCTCCTTATTTGGTTTCAGATATTTGTCACCTTTACTGATGATTATTCTTAAGCTACATGAGTTTATTTGTTAAAATCCAAAAATGATGTATTTTCAATTTTTCAGTTGTTTCACAAGATAGTTGAAAACTAACATGAAAATGAAGATCCTACGTTCTGCTTTTGGTGGTATGTGCCAAGAGACTTCTCATCTTATCATTTTCAGTAAGGTATTCTTCACCAAACCACTTGTCCCGATACTCCCAAACAAAATGGAGTAACTAAAACGAAAAATTTATCATCTTCTGGATACTACTTGAGTGTTGCTTCTTGCTATGAAAGTCTCCTCTTGAGATTCTCTCTAGTAACTCTTCTTTATTCTACATCCTTCTTAAAGTCTTTGGATGTATCTATTTTGTCCATAAATCTAAATCTGAGCAATCCAAACTAGACCCCAAAGCTCTTACGTGCATCTTTCTAGGCTATGTTCCATCACAAAGGAGGTACAAGTGCTACCCCACTTCAACTCAAAAACGTTTTGTTTCTATGGACGTGACATTCTATGAATTTGTTTGCTTTTTCTCATCATCAAGACTCCTCTTCACAGGGAGGAGCATGTTGGTGAAGAGGGGTCTTTGTCTTCTCTTTCTTTGTCTATTCCTTCGATGGTGGCAGCAAGCCCAGTAAAGGTGGTGGTGAAGTTGATGACCGAATGGGAAAACTGTAGACAAACTTCTTAATAATGTACGAAAGAAGAAAACTCTCCATGTGCCTCTCCAAGAAGCCTCTTCTACTTCATCTCCAGACACGAGTAATGTCCCTGATCCTATTCATAATTCTCACCTTCCTATTGCTTTTAGGAAGGCAAATCTCGCCTATACCCATCAAGGCATCAACCAATTGCTAACCATGTTTCGTATGACGCTCTCTCATTTCGAGCCTTTTCCACCTCCTTGTCTACTATTTCTATTCCATGCAATGTGTTAGAAGCTCTTTCCCAACCAAAATAGACAAAGGTCATGAAAGATAAGGCATTGATTAAAAAAAATGTACTTGGGATATAGTAGATTTGCCAAGAGGCAAGGAACCAGTAGAGTACAAATGGGTCTTCTCAATTAGACTTAAATTGGATGGTGTACTAGAGAGGTACAAAGCAAGGTTAGTGGCAAAATATTATACTCAATTTTATGGGATAGATTACTAAAATACCTTTGCACATGTGGCTAAAATGAACTCTATAAGAGTTTTGATACCTCTTGCAGCCAATCAAGAGTGACTACTCTTGCAACTAGATGTGAAGAATGCTTCCCTTCATGGGAACTTAGAGGAGGAAGTCTATATGAGACAGTTCACAAGTCTTCAGTCTATGTCAAGGAAGGGAAAAGTATGTCAACTGAAGAAAGTTTTATATGGTCTGAAACAATCACCAAGGGACATGGTTTGAGAGATTCTGAGGTGCTATGGTAAGGAATGGGTACTGACAAAGTCAAGCTGACAATACATTGTTTGTGAAGCACCAGGGAAGAAAAGTAACAACCCTTATTGTTTATGTTGATCTCATTGTGGTGACAAGCAATGATTCTCAAAAAATTAAGCCTAAGAAGATACTTAGAAAAATAATTTGAGATTAAAGACTTGGGTCGAGTGAGATACTTCCTTGGGATTTGGGTGGCTTGATACAAGGAGGGCATTTTTCTATCACAAAAGAAATATGTTCTAGACCCTTTACACAGCACTGGTATGTTGAGCTGCAAACCGTGAGACACTCCAATAGATGCCAACCACAAACTAAGGGAAGGTGATGATGTAGGGAGATATCATATATTAGTGGGAAAACTAATCTACTTTTCACTTACCTGACTTGACATCGCATATCAAGTCAAAGGTGTGAGTCAGTTTATGCATACACCCACTACAGTTCACCTTGAGGCAGCAATCTACTGAATCCTCTGATATTTGAATAAGTATCCGGGTAAAGGTCTCTTATATGGAAAGAGAGGGACCTCCATGTAGAAGCATATACAGATGCCAATTAGGTTAGTTTTGTATTAGACAGAAGGTCCACTTCTAGCCATTGTACATTTGTTGGAGGAAACTTAGTCATATAGAGGAGCAATAAACAATAAGTAGTAGCAAAATAAGTGTTGAAGCAAAGTTCAAATCCATGGCCCCTGAGATATATGCTTTTATGGCTTCGGGGAATTTTTATTGAGCTAGGATTTCCTATTCAAGGCCCAATGAGCTTGTATTGTGAAAGCAAAGGAAGCAATCAATATTGCCCACAATCCAATGCATCATGATAGAACCAAGCATGTGGAGGTGGATCGTCCCTTCATTAAGGACCATCTACAGTCAAGGAATATATGTACTCTTTTTGTCAGGACTGGTGATCAGCTTGCTGATATTCTTGCCAAGGGGCTAAGCAATGAGCAGTCTTCCTCAATTGTTAGCAAGATGGAAATGTGGGATCTATATTCTCCAGTTGAGGGGGGTGTTGGAGTTCATGTACACTAAACCCTATGTAATTTTCTAAACTTCTCTCTTTCTCCTTCTTGCTCCATTGAACACTAAACTCTAATCCGATACAAACAAGTCTCTAATTCAGCTTAACAACTGAACCACGCTTCCGCTGCATCACTCTGATTATGAAAATATGATATTTCATTTTTTTTTCACAAGGAATCCACTTTAAAACATACTTCCATCTACACAAAAATTAAGAAAAAATGATCAAAAAATCACCTTAAATCATTCCTCACCAGAATTTAGGAATTTTTCCTAAGGTTGCTGTAGCTATTCATACAGCTTGTCAACGTCAATAGTACGGACGGCTAACGCTAGCAAGTTCTCCAAGCTCCCTGAGTTCTTCTATGATGCATTTCTCTGATACCAAGTTAAAATCTGAATTAGAGACTTAATTGTGTAGGATTAGGGTCTAGTGTTCAATGGAGCAAGAACAAAGAAGGAGAAAGAAAGTTTGGGAAAATTATGTATGAGAGTCTATATTACTCAAATACTATAGTGTAAATGAACTCTAACAATGTGTCAGCCACGTACATACATACACTCATACATATGAACTATAGCACGCTTTTAGTATGCAAGAAACATTCAATACTAATTTTTGAATGATTGATATCTAATGTCTAAGCCTCTCTCTCTCTCGCTTTGATGCGGCCAATATATTTAGGTTGATCTATGTGCCACCACAGAAAGCAAGATTTAAAACCATGTAAAATTTTGGGTTTTTTTGGGTTTTTCATGTAGTAAAGAGAAAAGAAATAAGGCAAGATGATGCCAAGTGTCTAGGGGTCATTAGAGTATGTTTCTAGTATTTTTTTATGTTGGAATTTAGGAGATGGGACCCACAAAAGGACTGCTGGTCGTACACAAGGAGTGGAGCAATGTGGGAGTCAAAAATCCTTGTGGGGTCCATAACAGGCTGTACAACAGCCTTGTTATGCCTCCTATTTGCTTGATATTTTTGAAGATTTGTGGGGTCCACATATCCCTCCACTCATGGGCATAAAATCTGATCACATATTTGATTGGA
>JAOXJP010156833.1:0-12983 GCA_025762735.1 Platanus orientalis
GCATATTACTCTCACAGGAGTTCCCACAATGCTCAAGGACCAGATAGAACAACAGGTTATCAATCAGGTTAGGGCATTTAGGACATCTTGTCATAAAGAAAACTTGCACAATAAGGAAAAGAAGAAGGCAAATCGTTCCCATCAACGAAATAATGAAGCAAGGGTAAAATTTAGAAATTCAATGCTATTGACCCAATTCGAACTGCTTAGCGGGCTCAAATGAAGTAAACCACCAAAAAGAAGAAGAGTTTCACCTTCTGAACAAAGTGAATAAACAAAAGTGAAAAAGGAACATTACTCAGAAATAAAAGGCCAATGCACTAGAGTTCTTTCACATACAACTAGAAATGGGAGACATGTGGATTAACGTAATGCTACCATGGGCACATCCACGGGGGGCCAACCCTTCCTTTCCCTCTCACATTAAGAGCAGCTCGGGCTATACACCTTATGTTGGTAAGGGTAAGATAGCTGGGTCTACTCATAACTCCTAAGCAGCGGTAATGTTCGTAGGAGCAAAGAAAGATGCCACTGCCAACACCCCTAGTTCTTCAGGGTCACGACCCCGAGCCTTTAACTCTGCTGGTATGATGACTAGAAGCCAATTCGCAGTAAGTGCTAGAACACCTAGAACACCCTCAAGAGGACTGCCAACTACTGGGAGGAATCCTGTAGCCTCTCCCGTTATGTTTTATCATGAAGATAGTCCTTACACTACACACAAGACTACCACAATAGTCAACATTACCTCTACTTCAGAAGGACCCGAGGTGACAATAATAGGGTCAAGAGGAAGTCAAGATTTGTCTATCGACCCTATGAAAAATGTGGAAAATGTACATGTCAGGGAGTACCGTTCTGATTCTGAAGGGGAACACACTACAACTGCAGAATGACGAGCCCAAGTAGAAAGCTAACATGGCTGTTTGGTTGCTTAAGACACTACCACAGTAGAACTGAAGGCCATGATCGAACAACTCACATTAGAATGATAGGGTACGATCCTATCAAATCACAATCTTACCACAGCGGAATCAGCGTGGCTAGCTATTCCTAGCCAAATGTAAGGGGGTACACTCATTACACACCAGAGTATGCCTTTGCCAATCTGCTTGGACCTGCCCTAGCTGTAAGTGTTGCACCCAATATACCCACTATGCAAAGGCCGCCTATACGAGGGCTCCCACAAAGTCCACATCCACAAGGACCCCACCAAGCCTCTCATCATTAATAAGAGCTACCTTTGTATGGACCGACACCTCCCAAGACATATGGTTACAATGGTTACAACACATATGCGCAACCCCCCTTTATCCCACAGGGACCATACGTGCATCTGGCTATGCCCATGATGGACCCTAACTACATGCGAACAATGATGACTGAAATGCTCAATGAAAATAAGAAGCAGGAAATTGTAAACACATACAACATGTCCAAAGCAACACATTGCTCACTTCGAATCGTGGTGTGGTGCTATTGCCCAACAAGGTGACTTATTGCTAAAATTGTTTGTCAAATCTCTAGATGGCGCTACCATCACGTGGTATTCAAATTTAAAGCCTAACTCTGTTCCAGACTAGGATTCAATGAAATGAGCATTCGTACAATAGTTCCATGGCACATATAGGCCTATAAAGTTGATGAATTGACTAATGGAAGATAGTAGGACAATGAGTTAGTTGTAAACTTCATTAACAGGTAAAAAATATGTCTTATACTTGTGAGAATGCACCTCCAATTAAAACACTCCATGAGATGTATTTACAGAATATAGCCTTTGATCTTTCCCTCTGTCTTATACCCCAGAAGTATTTCGGGTTTGATGATTTGATATCTAAAGAGTTTGCCTTAGAAAGGAGGTTGCTAGACCACAAACGTGAGAAGAGAGGGAAAATAGTGGTCAACAAGATGGAATCAGCCATGGTTGGCGCTAAAAAATCACCCACTAAGTTAAAAGTCAGACATACCATAGAGATAACCAAGTCGGGAGAGCAAGAAGCCCCTCCCATAAGGCCAAACATGAAAGACCGGCAAGAGAAAGCCTATACATTACATCCTGATGATTTGGAGAGTCTTTTCAAGCAAACAATTGAATATCAGGATATCATAATTCCTGAGTCATAAAGACTGATAGAAGCTGATAAAATCAATGACCCAAAGTATTGTAAGTATCATCGCATTCTAGGCTATACATTACAAGATTGCTTTATGTTTAAGGACAAGTTTCAAGAACTGATTGACAAGAACATTATGGAATTAGACGTAGATATGAGAGCTGCAACCACCAATGTCATCTTTGTCAATGAAGATATGGTCGACTTCATTGACATCCAAGACAATGCGGACGACGGAGATAATGAGGGTAATCGGGTGACATCTGAGGGTAAAATTACATGAAAAAGAAGACTTCAGGCTGTATCACAGAAAAATGAGAAGGTTCCTAGAATTACAGACTCCATACCATTGCTCTTGGGGGACGACTTGTTAGAACGACCTCTTCAGGTACCGGTTACATTAGAAGAGTTTATGCCTGAAGATCCACTCCAATCCTTGGTAGCCTCTTGAAACATGATGTCAATTGTACATTATGGTAACCCTCCCCCACACGGAGAACCACATCGGGCACCAATGCCACAAAGATCAACAATAATGATCGATTGGTTGTAGAATATCATAACATACCAAGATCACTTTAAAGGGGTAACTGTTTCAATGGCGATCTATAGATATAATGCCAGAGGTATCTCCATTGCATTAATAGGTTCCATACAAGATCCTTCATTACGATTTGCGAGAATTAACCATTTGCCTATGACACCCTGGAAATATACATACTTCCAAAATGTGTTAACCAAATTCAGGCGATGGGCCTTTCCTTGTCATCAAGCTGTCTATTTTGAGACATTCCCTCCCGGTTTCAAAATTCCACTATTCATGACTTTTTCAGATGAAAGCTAACAATGTCCATGTCGCCATCTGTTTAAGTTAATGATATCTTGTAGAGAGGTAATGCACAATGATAATTTTCTATAATGACTATTCTCGCTCTCCCTAGATGGTCCTCTATTGGATTGGTGCATGGATCTAGCACCGCAAAGCATACCTTTTTGAGGCTATTTAATCGAAATGTTTATTCACAAATTTATGAGGCCAGACATGGAACCATATGACCCTTAGAATAAGGATCCACTGAGACAACCCCCTTAACAACAAACATATAAAGAATGGGAAGGTACCCTTGATTAGATTATCACACAACAACCTATTAGAAAAGAAGTATACCTCACTCAATTCCTAGAGGATTATCAGCTGCCCCTACTCACATTATATATAGGGGATGGGTATCTCCATTTCCATACTAGCCGGTTCTTATAAGAAACTGGTTTTCCAGCCATTACCCATGAGCTATTGGTGCGGCTCTTTCTGATTTCCTTAAACTCACATGCTTTTTATTGGTATTTGACGTTACCATCATGCTATGTTTCTTCATGACTAATGCTCATTGATCCTTTATATCACCGACAAAGAGTATACAGACATAACCTCAAATATATACAGAGTGTGGTTTAGTTTTTACCCCTAAGACCAATGGGATGTTGACATGGATGCTAGTGACTCCTCGACCTTGGATGATAAAGATGACGATACCCCAAACCTATAACAGACCCGACGCCATGATCTGGCCTTGCAAGACATGCCACCCTTGGTCACCAACTTAGACAGCTCTAGCGATGATGATTCTAGCTTCACCTCTACATCTCAAGATCTCTATGAGAATGAAATGTCTGATAATCCATAGATAGAGGATTGCAATGTTACCAAACTTAAAATCACTACCTCGGTGGAGGGATGCCAGCCACATCCCCAATATGTTAACCCAGTCAAGCTACGACCCGGGAAGCAGATTCCATCGAGGGACCCTACGGTAAATCAACAAGCTGATGCAATGAAAAAGGTAATTGTAGAAGCTGAACATAGCAAAGCTATCAAGAAGACAGAAAATCCTATCCCATATGATGTGATGGGGCATCTTAAAAAGACCTCGTCATTGCTAACTGTGTATGATGCTCTCTGTATGTCACCAGAGCTTAGGGCCTCTATGATTTATGCTTTAACTAACCTAGATGAGTTTTCCATAAATGATGAGATTGCTAGCGCTTCTTGGCAAACCACAATGCGAGAATGATTGTGTATGCCCACAGTCACTTTTGAAGATACTGACCAGTATTTCGATGATCTCGGCTATAGTCGACCATTTTTAATCACAAGATCTATTGATAATTAGCTTATGTCCAGAGTTATGATCGATGGTGGCTCAACAATCAACATACTTCTGGCTAAAACACTAGACTACTTGGGAGTAGATCCATCTCAACTCAAGCTTAGTATACTTGTCATCCAAGGGTTTAATCAGAATGAGCAGCGCCCTCTTGATTCCATTAGGCTAAGGAAAAAGTTTGGCCACATAGAAGACTGGACACCTTTTTATGCAATCGATATAGACACTGCTTACAACGCTCTCATAGGCCGGCCATGGATTCACAAGTTCCAGTTGTTCCCCGCAACGTATCACCAATGTATCAAGTACCCTTGGTAAGATACTCAAGGCACCATAATAGCTAATAATAGTCTCTTCCAAATGGTAGAAGCTCACTTCGCCGATGCCACATATTATCAAAAGACTGATCCTTTGGAAACCCTAGCAAGGAACAATGAAGGTGGATTCAAGCCTCGGAAGCTTAAGGTAAAGCATGACTTCAAAATTGCTAAGGACAAACTTATATTGTTACCTGAGTTAGTAGCATAGGATTTTGTCCTCCCTCTAGCATATTTGTTAGGAGTATGTGTTGATCCTTACCGGACACCTTCCATCTTTCTACCTGAAAACCTAACCCGGCTTACCAACCATTCAAGTCCTACCTCGGAGTGAGACCTCAAAGACCCAGACAGTCTGTTGCCGTATATGAAATTAGCTCCTTAGCTGCTCTAAAACTCTAGCTTCGACTAGTAGGGGAAATGGAAGAACTCTTATCAAGGCAAGGAAGTTCTAACCTAGTAGTTTGAACAATTAGTCCTTCATTCTAAAAATAAGGATGACATAAGAGGGCTGGGCAAAAAACCCACAAAGTTGAAAGTTTCTTCACATGCAATAATGGCACATGGGATTGACCTATTAAAAGATGCTCCCTTCGAATGTTTGTTTGTGGAAACACACTTGTCATCTTCTAACGATTTCATTATGAAGTCAGTAATGCGTACTCCTCCAGAACTTAAAGACGGAGGTGAAGAAACAGTAGACAACTTGATCGAAGTAAATATAGAAATAAAGGAAGAACCTTGACCTACTTTTATCAGTGCACGCCTTTCGTCAAAAGAATAGGTATAGTATACAAATTTTATAAGGCAGAATTGAGACGTGTTTGCCTAGAATTACTCTGAAATGTCAAGACTGGATCCCAACATGACAGTTCATCGCCTTGCCATCGACCCATCTTAGTGGCCTATTAAACAACATCCCCGTAAAGCTAGACAACATGATATCACTGACAAAATAGAGCGAGAAGTGGAAAAGCTGCTTAAAGCCAGGTTCATTCGTGAAGTTTGATACCCAAAATGGCTCGCTAATATTGTGTCAGTGCAGAAAAAGAATGGTCAGATTAGGGTATGCATCGATTATAGGGATCTTAATAGTACTTGCCCAAAAGATAACTTCCCTTTACCACTCACAGAGCTATTGGTAGATGCTACCATGGGGTATGAAGCTCTCTCTTTCATGGATGGTTATTCAGTATATAATCAGATCGAATGACTTCAAAGGATGAAGAGGTTATCGCATTTTGCACACCGATTGAGATATTTTGTTACAAGGTCATGCCCTTCGGTCTAAAGAATGTTGACACCACTTACCTAAGGGTGATGACCTATATATTTGAGGACCTGTTACATGATGCAGTCGAGTGCTATGTCAATGATTTGGTCGTAAAAACAAAACTCAAGCAACACCACATCATTGATCTAGACCGGGTCTTTTAATGGCTTCATCATTATAATTTGAAGATGAATCTTCTTAAATGTGCTTTTGATGTATCATCAGGGCAATTTCTTGGATTTATCATTCGACATAGGGGAATCAAGATAGATCCTAAGAAAATTACGACCATAATATAAATGCCAATACTAAGGAACATCTCTAAACTTAAGAAATTATAGGGGAAACTAACTTATAATCAGAGATTCATTTCAAATCTTTTGGGATGTTGCCAGCCTCTCTCATGCTTAATGAAGAAGGGAGTTCCTTTTGTATGGGACCAAGCCTATTAAAACACTTTGACAGTATAAAACAATACCTGTTGAATCCACTAGTGCTAATGAGCCCGACCTCAGGTAGGCCATTGTTGTTATATGTGGCAGCTATGGAATCATCTCTTGGGGCATTGTTGACCCAACATAATGAGGAGGGCAAGGAACTTGCTTTATATTACCTCAGTAAGATAATGGTTGACACTGTGCTAAACTATTCTCCCATTGAAAAGATTTGTTTGGCTTTGGTGTTTGTACTACAAAAGCTGAGACATTATCTCCTCACCACATCTGTACACCTTATATCAAGGGCCGACCCATTGAAATATATCATGAGCTATCCCTTAGTATAAGGGTGCATCGCCAAGTGGACATTCTTTCAGAGTTTGATGTTCACTATGTCCCGCAATGCTACATTAAAAGACAAGCAATGGCTGATTTCTTAGCAGCGCATTCAGTACCTGATAACTCACCCCTTCAAATGGAATTACTGGACGAGAATGTCATGCAAGTTCAGATAAAGAAAGACTAGGAAATGTTCTTCGACGGAGCATCCTGGGGTCCTTTGGTTACCCTAGGGGACAATACAGACAAGTCTTTAGGGATTGGCATTATTTTTGTCACCCTAGATAATGGCAACATCATACACTCGCTTACATTGATGGAAAGACGTTCGAATAATGAAACCGAGTATGAAGGACTGGTTGCAGGCCTTGAACTAGCCCCAAAAATCCTTATAGATGATCTCATGATTTATGGAGATTCAGAGCTCATCATTCGTCAGATGAACAGTCTTTACCATATTAAAAAGCCTAGCCTCATGCCTTATTTTAAAGGGCTAAAGACTTGGCCAGGTTGTTTAGGCGCTTACAGATACAACATGTTAGAAGGGATCATAACGAATAAGCCAATGCATTGGCCAGCTTGGCAACATCTCTAACACATCCAAGGGATGATTATCTCATCATTCACATTAGAGAAATAAGGGTTGTGTCCCCATTGGCCTCAACTATAGAAGAATATGCTCCCTTGTCTACAACACTGAATTACCCAAGTACGATGCATAGGGTATAGATGGTAAACCAACCCTAGAAGAGGAGGATTGGTGTGAGCCTTTAATCCAACATCTCATGGATTAAACAGAGCCAACTAACCCTGTCAAGCGCACCAAAATAAGACGATGTGCCACTCGGTTTACCTTACAAGGTAATCAGCTATATAGGAGGTCACTTAATGGCTTATTGTTGCATTGTCTATTAGCCGATGAAGCTAGCACCGTGATGAATGAAGTGCATGATGGTGTGTGCAGTGAACATCAAAGTGGTCCTAAGCTTCAATACCAGCTAAAAAGACTTGGTTACTATTGGACAACAATGGTGGTTAATTCTATTAAATAAGCCAAAAGATGCCATATCTGCCAACTGCATAGTGATTACAGCCATGTGCCCGTTGAACCACTGCACATTACGCCTTGTTCATGGCCATGTTCCAAATGGGGAATGGATTTAGTGGGACCCATTACTCTGACTTCTGCCAAAGGACACCACTACATTCTGGTTGTAGCAGATTACTTCTCCAAGTGGGCAGAGGTTGTTGCCCTAAAGGAGATTAAAGCTTCTAACATTCTCTAGTTCATTAAAGTTTACCTCATATATAGGTTCAACGTCCCTGACCGCATAATTACAGACAATGGGTAGCCATTCGTGAGTTCACCCCTGTACCAACTCATGGTGAAATACAACATAAACTTGGAGCACTCTTCACGATATTATCCCCAAGCTAATGGTTTAGTAGAAGCTTTCAACAAAACCCTCTATAAGATCATCAAGAAAATGGTGGCTAGGCATAAGTAAGACTGGTATGAGCGCTTATTGGAAGCACTCTGGGCATACCGTACTACCTTTCGTACACCCACACAAGCAACCCCATACTCCCTGGTGTTCGGTGTAGAGGCAGTTCTTCTAGTTGAAATCAAAGTCTCATCTTTAAGGGTAGCAATACAGGATGGCTTGACAGAAGCAGAGGCTACTAAGATTCGCCTCTTAGAACTCAAAACCCTTGATGAATTCAGATTTTCTACACAACAACAACTAGAATTATACCAGGCCCGCATGGCAAGGGCTTACAATAAGAAAGTTAAGCTTCGCTCCTTTACCATGGGTGAGCTCGTTCTTCTTGCGAGATCACCACTTAATCCCACAAGAAGAAAAGAGGGTAAATTTACCTCTAAATGGGACGTCCCGTATGCTATTGAAAGAACCTATCCTAATGGCGCATATCTGCTTCGTGATGTGGAGGGAAACTAAATCATTCTAGTTACTAATGCTAGATTCTTAAAAAAATATTACCCTTAGAATGACCCATGATGGTCTTCGAGGAACTATGTCGGCTTGATCTTGTCATATACAGGTATGTAGGCAGTCTGGGTTTCTATTCCCCTAGATGCAACTACATCAAAAAAAAAAAAAACCAATCACTACCGATCCCATTAAAAATCAACATTGGTAATGGGATATAAAAAGTAGGCAACCCCCAGTCTTAGGTTAAGGGATCCTAAGGGCAAAAGAGGGAAACATATGTTTTATGTGTGGTGGAAAGGGCATGGCAAAAACCTGTATGGGCACCGTGAGTAAAACAATCCATTCATGGCAAGACTAAATTCTCAATGATCACATTAAAAACCAACAATGGCAATGGGATGCAAAAATTAAGTGAACCCTATCTTAGTGGGCAACTATTAAGGGCAAAAATTGGATAAAATACCCAAAATCCCATAATCGAACTACGACTAGGCTTGATCCTATTCCAGGGTACGTAGGTAGCCTGCTATAACAAGACAAGCATAGCTCTATCATCGCCCACTCCACTCTCTATCTTTGAGAACTATATCATTCCATTCTATAACTATATGATATATTTCTCAAAGGGGGAAGGGGAAAACATAATTTACGAAAGTCTGGAAGGCACATAAATTGACATAAATTTTGACAAAATTGAAGCCACATAGATATGGATGAAAATTAAAATTTTACTAAAATAAAATGCTACTATAACAAAGGGCATTCCGTCCTACCCCTACACTACACCTTTAGTCTCTTCCCGCATTAGGGCTACTAAAACCCAGGAGTTTGGTGCGTAATGAAGGCAACACTTTTGCGTTCACCTCTAGGGTGTCGTTTGCCTCATTGACATCTGACTGCACTGCGTTTAGGTTATAAATAGTCTCCCTAGAGACTCCATTGTGCTGATTGATCTCTTGGCTCATCAACTAGCCCCTGCAATGGTCCATAATATAAATGGTTCGATGAACAAAATTGCCCACATAATCGACAAACCTCTTGTGAGATTCCAGACCATTCACAACTCTGTTGAAGTACTCTTTCAAAGCCTCCTTCTGCACCATCAACTCATCGGCATCCCTCATCAGTGGTCCCATCTCGCCTAACACCTGGGTTTGCTGGGCAGTTATGGTCCACCATTTTGATCTCCTCCTCCTGAAGGTGTAGGCAAACGTCATGCTCTGGCCCTTTTAAAACCTTGATGTCCTTTGCCTCGCAAAGTTAAGATAAAGCATCAAAGAGACACATCACTGTGTCCCTGAACTCAAAATTATAGACATAGGACTCTATATGGTCTAACGTGTATAAGATTTCTTGACGGATGAAAGGAACATCTGCCTCTTCAGCAGATAGGCCAACCAAATGCCTAATCAGCGCATCATGCTCTCGGTGAGCCTCAATAACCCGTGCCTCTATCTCTTCAACTGCGAGTATCCTTATTACATCTATAAAGGAAATCAGTAGCATCAGACCATGAGAACTAAAGAGATTGAGTATAGAAATTCAGGGATTTAAGGCATACCACAGTCGAATAAAGGCTTGGCACCCTCCCACTCAGTTGAGGAAGAACCATCTTGCTTCACACATGATCCAGATGGTTCTCCAACTTCAGGAATGCTGACAAATTTCCTCTTGGGAGCCATGTCTACTATACAAGAAGACAAAAATATGTTTGCAAAAGCTAAAGGAATGGTAAGGGTAGTGGGCACAACCCTCTTATTTATAAACATGAATAGCTATAACCTTTCAGAGAGGGGCCCCTTGAAAAGAAGACAAAGACAATGAATCTGTTCCATTGCATCGGTTTGAATTCAACCAATGTCGCTTAAGTGCCCTTTACAAGGTGACTATTCAGTGTCACTATTGAAGGAAATCCCTTACGTCGCCTCGAGGGTACACTGTTGCAATGTCTTCCATAAGGGTAGCATATCTAATTTACACAAAAAAGAAGAGAGCCCACGAGTGCAGCTTTTGGTTCTTGACTCTTATAAAGTCAACCATATTCGGCTCTCGCCAATGCTAAAGATTAAGTGGGTTTGACCCTTATAAAGTCAATCCATTTCGACCTTTATGATGAAGATTACATATGGCTCTTATAACGGCTGCCACATATATATATTTGACTCTCATAATGTCAACCATATTCAACCCCACAATGTCGGCTACATATTTGACTCTCATAATGTCAACCATATTCGGCCCCACAATGTCAACTACATATTTGACCCTCATAATGTCAACCCATATTCAACCCTCATAATGTTAAATTACATATCAACTTTCTTAATATCAACCATATGCGGCCCTCATGACTCCAATCATATGTGACTCTTATAATGTCAGTCACATTTGACTCTTATAAAGTCAATTCTGCTTGACTCTTACAATGTTGAGTAAAGAAACAAAAAGGGAAGAAAATGACAAGGAAAAGACAAGACAATAAAGGATAAAGCTCTATCTTTTCTTTCGTTAATGAAAGTTTTGTTTTACATCCTTCCCCAACATATCATTTTGGGAAGGTAGAAAAAAAGACCTTTACACAAATTCTCTTTTATGGTTAGAGAGGACCGAATTTGATCACCTCGCCTAACAAACTCCTCACGAAGGTGGTCTATGGTAGAAGAAACTAAAGAAATCCTAGACTTAAGAGTGCCCCCTTCTGCTGCTTTTGCCCCCCGGATTGTTGTGAGACTTGCGATTCTAGCTCGCACCCTCATCAGCTCTTCCTGGGCACTGGCTAAGTCATTATCAATGCTGGTCATCGAATCACAGACTTGGCTAGCTTTTTCATCAAGGTCTTCCTCTCAGCCTCCGTAGCATCCAGGTTAGCTTGAGCCTCAGTATTACTTTTGACATCCGCTAACTCTGATGCTAGTGTTGATTGTCTGACCAAAGATGTAAAGTACATCTCCACCCCTTGTCAAAATCCATCATTGCGAATGTGGGTCTCTACGTCTTTAGCAAGGGCGACCAACACCTCATCCCAAGTACTTGTAAGATCAGGTCCTGAAGGTGTTAAGGCTGCCATCAACTCAAGCATCTCTTGACGAATCACTCGCGCTGAGGCAATCTTAGAAGAACGCCTAACGGCACTAGCAGTGTTCATGATCTTGTCTATATAAGTAAAAGAGAAGTGTTAGAAAGGGTGTACGAGAACACGTCTTACAACAAGGAGAAAAGCTTACCATGACCCATTGGAGGAATCTCTATAGAATCCTATCTCATAGGGAGCATCTCCTCAGCAGTTGGATTGAAAACAAAAGAGAAATTCAGCGCATGAGAACACATAAATGAAGGGCATAAATAATGTAGAAAGGGATAGCATATATATATATCCCTTTATCAAGGATTATTTCATCTTGAGAATGACCCTCTTCTTCTGTAGATGATTCTGGAGGACTCATGTCAATTATCAGCTCCTCTTAAACCAGGCCCTCTTCCTAAGTTGCCTCTACAATTAGTTCCTTATTGACTGTAATGTTATCCTCCTCAACATGTGAAGTGGATGGAGAAGTAAGGGCATCATCAGTGGATGTGGTCGTAGGCTCGCCAACCTCATTAATGGTCTTGTCTCGGGGCTCATTGGCTTCAAGAGGGTCATGTGCTTTAGACATCCTCACATTAACAGAGCTAGAAGGTTCGCTTACAGCAAGAATCTCCTCACCTGCACCCCTGATCGACTGATCACTCACTTCAATGGTGGTTGCAAATGATCCATTAGGACCCTCACCAATGTTGTCTGACTCATTGGCCAGTAAAGTTCCTTCCCCGAAGCCATCAGTCCATCCCTGGTCGTCATTCTCAGAGTCCTCATAATCTACTAACTCCACCTTGTACATAACCACATCCTGTAGGTTGTTAGAGGGCACCTAAAGGCCCATAAATCCCTCAGAGTCTTATGAGGAGTTCATATCTGCTCCTTCAAAATTCATGTCCAACACTGATTCGACCAGGTCTCGTTGGTCCTTAAGAGTGATGACTGGATGGGCCTTATCTGTTTGTTTGGTCACCAAATCTGGCCTTGGCACATGAAACTCCTCTTTTTCGGCCACCTGAGGATGGCTCTCAGCAACGGGTGGTCTTTGCACTTTAGAAGGTGTCGACGCCGTTAACTTTTCTATGAAAACCTATTTGCAAATAACTATAAGAACAAAGGAATTTGAAATGACAAAGTGAAACATGTTAAAGTCACAAGTATACTTGGACACGCTCTTCAAAAGGTGTTGGTGAAAGAGGATTCCATGACTCTTGCTTGAAAAATGCATGAGAAGATCCACCAACCTCTCGAACACTCGAAGAAGCCCCTTTCTCAACAACATTTAAGGGCTCATCGTCCTCAAT
>JAOXJP010156844.1:0-12983 GCA_025762735.1 Platanus orientalis
GTTCTGCTTCGAACAATCCAATGAGTTTTCCGGGTGAAAAAACATTAGATATTCCATCTTCTAAAACCAACACTTTCGATGTTATTTGACGTACAATAATTTCTATATGCCTATTATGGATCTGAGACCCCTAGGATCGATAAACCTTTTGAATCTTATTAACCAAAGAGATACAACTTTGCGCTATGGTTAGTTCAGCGCTAATCAAGTATTGGGGGGTTTGGTCTGTCGAATTGTTCAATAACACGTCATTCCATTAAAAGTATCTTATGTAGATCATTTACGATTCGGCTGACTCTACCACGGTGCTACATCCTGTTGTGTAGGTTTGCTCCAAAAAAAAAACCTTTTTATTGGCATGAAACCTAACCCATTGGTGGGTCTTACATTACTAGGTCATATTCCATTAAGATTAAGAAGTATTTCGAGGTGGACAAGATCCTTCTCACTATTTTAACTATTGATCAACACTCTTGAAATTGCCAATGGAATCAGCTACCTGATATCAAGTGGAAATATTGTCTACCAAATTGATGATTAATGGGAACACCATGGTCTGCTTTTGAATTGACATAGTTTTTTTTTTTTTTTAATAAAGAGCATTAGCTCAATTTCATTCAACTAATAATTTCCTCATGTTTACGATAATCCATTTTAAGAATGGAAGAAATTCTTTGAGGAAGGTTTGTACCATTTCATTTAAGGGAAACATGTTCCTTGGATGCCATAACGGCCATTGTATGAGCTACTTTATTGCAATCCCGAAGAACAAATGAAATGGTCACATGATGGTTTTGAGACAGAACACCACAGCAATATGAAATTATGTTGCAAATTCACTAGGGAAGATGAGCCTATATGTCATTAAGGAGCTTCACGATAGACAGATTATCCCCTTCAAGAAAGATAGACATGTCCAAAAAATTGTTTGCCAATAAGAGATCCATATAAAACGCCATAGCTTCAACTTATTCAAGATCACAAGAGTGTAACTCTTTAGCTTCTCCTTGAATGAAAGAACCTTTATAGTCCCAGATTAGAGCAACCACTAGATATAGGCTACCTGCTGAACCATCAACATTAATCTTGAGAGAATTTGTAGGAGGAGGCCTCCACTTGAAGGAATTATTGTCTCCCAAGCTTTCTGATAAACCATCTGGGATAGAGTTTGAATTAATAATGTTTGGGCTGTAATCTCTAACCATCAATATGGCATTAGCAACTATGGATTTAGTAGATATTAGTTTATGATCAAAGATTAATTTATTCATTGCTTTCTAGATGCACCAAAGAATAATAACACTTTGAAAAAAAACTTTGAGATGAGGGGGGAAGACATCCACTCCTTAATCCATTCATGAGGGGATTTTCAACATTCTCTTAATCTTAGACCAAGAGGAGACCCGAGCCATACCACTTTTAGCCAATTCACATTCAAAGAATAAATGATCGGTAGTCTCTCATTCCATTTCACATATGTGACATAATGAATCATAGCTAGAAATGAATCTTTCCATTGAGCTCTCAAGAGGTAGAGCACCATTGAGACATCTCTAAATGAATATGAGAACTCAAGGAGGCACACTTTTCTCCTTCCAAAATGTTCTCTCTCATTCATTTAGAGATGAAGTGGATCTTGTTGAATCGGATATTAGTTTATAGATAGATTTGGCTAGAAATTTACCTGATAGAGTTTTGGTCCATATTAGTTTGTCTTCATCAAATGACTCATCATTTGACAAGTGGATTTGCAGAATTTTGGATGTTGTGAATCTATTAAAGTTAATTAGATCTGATGAATTCTTCCCTCCATGTCCAAGAATCTCTATCAATAAGATCCTGAAGATTAATAGCACCCTCCAAGTTTGAGTCAACCAAATCCATAAGAATTTTGGAATTTGGGATCCATGGGTCATGCAAAATCTTAGTATTAAGTCTAGTACCTATCAACCAACAAGCTCCTTGTTTTAGAGTATCTATGCATTTTATAATGTCCACCCAAGTGCACGATGCATTTGATGAACATTTCCCTATCAAGAATTGTTGATTTCTTAAATATTTTTCTTTGAGAATTTTGGCCCATATCTCATCCTGGTTCTCAAGGAATCTATAGCCCAGCTTTGTTATTAATGATTTGTTGATTATTTGCATATCTCTGATTCCCAAACCCCCATAGTTTTTCCCATGTTAAAATTGCTTTCAGTTTTTAAAGTATAAATGATTTCCTACTTCTTTAAAACCCACTAGAAGTCCCTTTGAAGAGACTTGATTTTCCTACAAATGTCTTTCAAAATAATGCTTGTGGCTGTATGGAACACTAGAATAGATGCTAAGATTGATTTTATCAGAACCGTCCTTGCATGTGATAGTAGCTTTTCCTTCCATCTAGATAATTTTGCATCAACCTTTTGGGTCAAAATTTTAAATGTACTATTTTTTGATGAATCCAATAGTAGATGAGCACCGAGGTACTTTTCATTTTTCTCCATGCTTTGAACACCCATCAAAGATAATAATTCTTCTTTTTTCTCTTAGTTGATATTTTTGCTGAAATGCATTGAAGATTTCTGGAAATTGATTTGTTGACTAGACCACTTTTCATAAGCTTTCAAATTTTCTTTAATTTTACTAATGACATTTTTATTAGATCTTCCAAACAATAATAAATCCTCAGCAACCAGTAGGTGAGAAATAGATGGTGCATACCTATTGATTCTCAGTCCTTTGAATTGGGAGCTCAACTCCATCGTTGGTACAAGCTGAAAAAAAGCTTTAGCATAAATGATATATATATATATGGGAACAGAGGGCATCCTTATTTGATTCCTCTTTTGGGTTTAATAAATCCCTCTAGTGCTCCCTTAAGCATAATCGAGAAGGTAGTAGATGTTACACCTTCCATTATTAAATCCAAGACAACCAAATTGAACCTAAACTTCTAAAGAGCTGTTTTGAGAAATCTCCATTCAATTCTGTCATAAGCCTTGGACATATCTAGTTTCAGGGCAAAAGCTCTCTCTCCTCCTCTCAATTTCCCCATGGAATGAAATAATCCTTTGCAATGATGATGTTGTCAATAATTTGTCTTCTAGGAACAAATGCACTTTGAGAATGAGAGTTTATTTTGTGTAAAATAGGCCTTATTCTATTTGCTAAAATGTTGGATATCACCTTATACAATACGTTACACAAGGCAATTGGCTTATATTCATAAGGAAGTTCATTTTGTGCCATTTTTAGAATGAGAGCAATGTTAGTATGATTAACAAATCTTGGAAATTGTTTTTCCTTAAAAAAAATTAGACATATCTAACTACATCCCCGTTGATTGTTTCCCAACATTTTTTATAGAATGACGTAGGAAGACCATTTGGACCTGGAGCTTTTAGGGTACTCATAGAAAATATAACTTCTTTGATTTCTTCCATAGTAGGTGGTTTGAAATATTTTCATTTTCTTCTTCTATTACAGACATGATTTTCAATTCAAAATCCCCAAACATTTCATCAAGGTTGGAAATGTGTTTAAAATAATCAAAGAAGATAGAGCTTATTTTTGGAATATTTTCATTTTCTTCCTTTGTTATAAGACACTTGTCAATTCAAACTCCTTAGGCATTTCATCAGGGTTGGAATAGGTGAAAATGTTTTTAAAATAATCAATGAAGATAGAGCTTATTTTCGCAGGGTCTTCTTTCCAAGCCCCATCCTTAGATCTAATTGCAATTATTTTGTTCTTCCTCCTTTTAAGAGTTGTGGCATAGAATAAACTTGTATTTTTATCCCCATTCATTTTGTAACAACTCATTATATTTCATTATAAGATTTTTCTCCTCTTATCTTCCCTCCTCCAATACTGTTCCAGATTGGATTTGAGACAACTTATCCCTTATAGTGTTTAGGTCCTGAATGTTTCCAAAATTCAATCTACTCCATTTTGTAATACCTTTTTTGAATTAATTCAATTTGGTTACAAGGTATTCATTATGCCTTTGACTCCACGCTTTCGAAGAAATTTCATTAAAATATGCATGAGTAGTCCATATTGCTTCAAATCGAAATGGAGCATTCTTCATCTTTCTTCTAGACTTTTCTATATTTAAAAAAGTAGGGTTGTGGTCGCTATTGATTGCTAGAAGGTGGAAAACCGAAGCCTTTAGAAATTAAAGTCTCCACTTTGAATCACCAAATGCACTGTCCAGTCTTTTTCTTATGAGAAATTGTGATCTTCTTCTGTTTGACCAGGTATAAGCTAGACGTGAATAGCCTAACTCAATTTAATCCACAATGATTAACTATGTCCCTAAAATCCCTATATGTTTGATTTGGCAACGAGAAGCCACCTTCTTTTTTAGCAGGATTTAGAATTACACTAAAATCACCAATGTTGCACAATGGAAGGTTTTATGAATTTGAGAAGTCTCTGATCTTAGTCCAAATCCTGTTCCTATCATTTTTCCTTAGACAACCATACACCCCCATTAATCCCCATTTTTGCAAATAATTGAAACTCATAATCTCAACAATAATCAAATTACTAGATAATTTGAGCACATTACATGAGACAATGTCATCATATAGTAACCAAAGTCTCCCAGATATTCCATTAGATGGCATACTAAAATAATTTGGCAAACCAATTTTCTCAATAATAGTTTTTAATTTTTCTTCAAGCAATAGTTTCAGAAAAAAATACAATATTAACTTGAGTTACCCGGAGCAGTGATTTTACTATCCTAACTGTCAGGTCATTGCCCCTGCCCTGACAATTCTAGGATAGGACCTTCATTTTCCTTGCAGCTATTCTGGGCCATCCACCACCACCCTTTTAAAGGAGTTACTTTCAGTCTTCTTAGTCAAAGCTTGCTTTTTTTTTTTTCCTTTTGTGTGTTTTTAGAGTTGTTTTCCTTCCCACTAGTCTAGCTTGGTCCTTCAAATTAAGGGAAGAATATATTGCAATACAACCATGTCTTCTAAAGTTTGGCCTCTCAAATTCCAAAGCTCGAATTTTCCCCCATAATATCTTTTCCTCTTGTCTTAGAGTTATTTTAAATAAAGGTGATTTGATCATAGCCAAGTAGTGATCAGCCTCCATGGGCTCTATTTGGTTGGACCAGTTTAAAGGGTCCAGTTCGTTTGGTAACCCACTATTAAAAATAAGAACTACCCGGATAAGGTGACAAAATCTCTTTTTCTTTTGGAAACCGGCTACCCTCTATTTCTCCTTGAATGTAGCTGCCCCTCTCTCCCACTAAGGAAGGTATTGGATGCTTTGAATGGGGCTCGGTATGACAATTTTTCTCTCTCTTTTTGTGCAAAAACCCTGTGAAATTGATCCCACAATAATAGGAAAGTTAAGGGGGAGGAGATGTGTTGTAATCACATACGTTATTCATTTGGGTAGCTGGAGACATTTTAGAATATGGGGTTGTGAGGGTTCATCCATTCTTCCATGACAATATCTCATATCATATATTAATGTAAATCCCATTAATAGCTACATTACCTTCATAACTCCAGCTGTTGGATTTCAAAATTATCTCCTTTGATGTCTATTTAGTCATCTCTATCCCTCTAGAGAAGTAATGTTGGGTATTAAGAGGAAATATGTTGCACTCATGAGCTTTATCCGATTGGCCAGCTAGTGCCGTTTGGGATAGGTTTCAACATTTAAGGATGTTGGGGTTATGATGGATCGACTACTCTTCAATGGAAAGATATCAGATCTTTTATTGATGGAAATGCCATAAACCGTTGCTCCCTCTTCATAACGCTAGCCGTTAGTTTCCAAAGTTGTTGCCTTTGATGTCAATCCAGACACTAAACTTTTGGAGAGGCTATGATCTTCCTTCCTAATTTGGTCCGGCTCCACATCATCCTATCCAAGCTGTTGCCACATCAAGATGAATGTTTCAACTCTGGTCATCTCTCTCCTTTCCAGTGATCTTGAAGTAGTGAAATTTTGGTCATGCATCATGAAACTTGATTGGTTGTTGGAAATGGTTTCAGACTCCACTGATTCAACTTCTTCCATAGGAAAACTCCTCTGTCTGTTTTTCATCTTTCAACCTTCCACTTTAATGTCCTTGTGGATGTTATTCACTGGTCAACACTTATTTGGAAAGATTTGATTACCTTTCCTACTATGTGCACTTAAAAGGAATTGGCAAGAAATCATCTCCTCCAACTCACCCGACCAGAATAAGAAGAATCGCCAATTAGGGATAAATCTCGTCAATTAGTTGTTAAAATCTTCCCAAAAGTTGCTAATTATCTTTTTTGTCTTTTTATTTGAATTTGAATAATCTTATTAGTATAAATAAGAGGTATTACGTATGTGAAAAGCAGCTATTGGACGAATTAAGGAATCTTTGAGGAAGACCACCCTCGAAGTGGGTTTATTTTATCCTTAACTCTTCTATTTTTCTTTTTCTTTTTGTTATTTATCTTATTTAAACAGTTTCAAGAGATAATATCGTATCAATTAGTATTAGAGCCGTTCATCTTACAAAATGGTGATCAATGCAGAGCTGGCCTAAGAAGTTGGCAGACTCCGTGACCAGTTCACTGAGATGATGTAACATTTCGAGGAAGTTGCCACCTCCGTCTAACAAATGCAAGAGGCGATGAAATCAAATTGAAATCATTCTCGCCACACTAGTCCCAATCCACAAGAGCATAATGAACCACTGAGAAACACTGAGGAGCCTCTGGGCCCACAATGAACCCCATCATATCACTATTCAATCAAACTTAACTACCCAAAATTAAGTGGTGATGACCTTGCAGGATTGGTATATACGGCTGAACAATTTCAAGATATCAACTGCATACCAGATGATTAGATAGTGAATTTGACATTTATCCACCTAATTGGCGATGCCATCCCTTGGTATCAATGGATGGAGAAGACGATTGGTGAGATGACATGGCCCCAATTCACTCAGGCTTTGCACGTTAGATTTGGCCTGATTGAGAGTGAAGGGCTAGGTGGGACACTCTAAATTATGCCAAACCTCAACTGTGAGAGAATATCAATCCTAGTTTGGAAGGTTAGCAAATCACACTTCATAATTGCCCGAATTTTTCTTGATCAAATGTTTTATTTCTAGATTACGTGATGATGTTCGTGTGGGTGAGAAAATCTCACAACCTACCTCACTCATCCAAGCTTTTTTAAGTAGCTTTGCTTCATGAAGAGTCAGTTTTAGTCCAACAAAGATACATTGTAACTAGTGGGTCCGAACCCTCAAGCATCACTCATTTTACACCTAAAGAAGAGGTCTCAATTGCCAATAGATTAACACCATCAGAAGTTCAAGAACGTTGCCATAAAGGCCTTTGCTACAATTGGGATGAGAAATTTTCTCTAAGACATTGATATAAGGCTCAATTGGCGATCATCGAAATTTTTAATCTTGAAGAAACCATAGATGATTGCAACCATGATAAATAGTTCCCAAATTGTAATCATTAAGGACAATGATTTCCTTAAGGGGGACAGAATGTTATGCATCAGACACTTATTTGGAAAGTTTTGATTATCTTTCCTACTATGTGCACTTAAGAGGAATTGGCAAGGAGTCATCTCCAACTCACCTGACCAGAATATGAATTTTCACCAATTAGGGAGAAATCTCATCAATTAGTTGTTAAAATCTTCCCAAAAGTAGCTAATTACTTTTTTTTGTCTTTTTATTCGAATTTGAATAATCTTCTTATCAGTATAAATAGGAGGTATTATGAATGTGAAAAGTAGCTATTGGAAGAATTAAGGAATCTTTAAGGCAGAAGACCACCCTTGAAGTGGGTCGATCTTATTCTCAACTCTTCTATTTTTCTTATTTTTTTTTTGCCATTTATCTTATTTCAACCATTTCAAGATATGGTATCGTATTGGTCAATTTTGGTTTTTAACATTACAAATAATTGTTCATCGAGGTTTTTCGAGTAGCCTATTATGATGTTCATGAAGAGATTATTTACCCTCTGGTGAGTCTCTTGGTTGTGTACAATATGCCCACAGAAACAACAGAATTGTGGGAGCCTCTCATATTGCACAAAAACTTTTCCTTCTTTTTTGTTTACTTTTGTGATTTTGATGAGTTGTTTCGGTTGCTTTGTGACATCAATAAGGATCCGGACTCATGTATATTTGCCCCCATTTTGCAGACTTTACTCCTTTGCAAGCTTTAAGGTGATTTTCTCAGATAAATATTTTAAAGGGTGTCCATGTAATTAAAACCATAGCTCAGTGTGTATGAAATCATAATGTTTCGGGTCCTAGTTTTACTTACACCGTTGAAGGATGATCAAATCATTGTTATAGGACCATGGTGATTGCATCAGAACTTTTTCAAGGGTTGATTGTTCTTCAGACTGGATTAGTATTGATCCATTGTAGAAATAAGAGATTTTAACATGGCCAAAGGATTCCCAAGAATTTTGGATAGTTTCTTTAAGGCTAAAAACACTCACATTCTTGTCAATGTAGATTTGTGCAATAAGGAAAGTTTTCTAGTTGTGTGTGTGGGTACTTCAAATTTACACAAATAGAAAATAAGGGCTTCTACCCTCACAAATCTATACAAAAATCCTTAAGGTTATACATGGGTCTCAAATTTGCAAATTAGGCCCAACTAAAGGGACATGCCCATTGGGCCAAGCTTCAGGTTTTTAAACAATAACCCATAACACCACTAAACCCACTTGTCTCAGCCCATTAGTAGGCCCAAACATCTTGCATGGGACCCACATAAGAGAGATTTGAATAAAATCAAATATAGATTCTATTGGGTAAAGAAGAAAAGTTATATCACTCATATAATACAAATAATTCCATAAATCGTACTTCTCTCCAAACAAGGAATGTACAATCACTATTAGACTAAAAGGAGTAAGAGCATCTAATCAACACCCAATCAAGGGTTTGACAAGATTCTAAACCTAAGTCTATAAATACACATTTTTCACATAAGGAAATGACTTTTGGCAAAAGATCTTAAGTAAGAAGTTGTAGAGAGAAGAAGACTCCAAAGCATCTCACTAGCATTGAGAGCGAGATTCATGGTGTTTCTCTCGTTTTTGCATAAAACGCAAAGCCCTGAAGAGAAGTGATCTCCTTGTAATCAAGCATCATCAATACCTTAATCCAAGAAATATGTTGTCAACCCCTTAAATTTCATCAACAAATAATAAGAGGTTTTTCTCTTTTGCGAAAGGGTGTAAAATCAAAGAGTTATATTCCATTCATTTAATAAATAGATTCATTTATTGAATTTGTTACACATCTTTTGTGTTGTAGATTTACACACAAAATTTGTGTCTACAAATTTTTGGCATGCTTAGTGGGACCCTCTTTCCTCTCATCTTTTAAATCAATATTCAACATCTACATATAAGAATATATGACATCAAATAAAAGCTCTGCTATTGTAGCTGACGTTGTTGCTATTGGAGGCAAGAAGAAAGCCTCTGATAGCTCTGGCTCATCCACCATCATCTCTAAAGCCAATTACGAGCCTCCTATGACCCACAACAAGAAGAAGAGCGAGACCTCTTACTTTTTTAAGCCTCTCAACCATCATGAGAAGAAGCACTCTGTCAAGAAAGACCCATCTCGTGTGACATCCAGTCAAGAGAAGACTCTGCCAGTCAAGGTGGTATCGCCTTCACCTGAAGTAAGTGAAGATGTTAGCTTCTCACTATTAGACGCTCATTTCAGCATTGGATCTAGGTTTGGATCCTGTTATGTACCTCTGTCTTAAGAAACTACCTATACAAGTTCCTAATCATACTTTGTTGTCATGCCTATAATGATGATAGGAGCCACAATATTTAATGAGCAACTTGCTCAAATGACTACTGTTATTGCCAAACTGATAAAGATAGTTGAAGATAAAGATCTTCAAATTGCTAACTTGATGAATAAGTTGTAACAACAAAATCTAAATGGATCAAGTCATGATCTTTCTCATTCTCTGGGATTTACTTTATAAGTAGAGATCCACAATGAGGAGAAGCAAGAGCAAACTATTTCATAGCACCTTACCTGAGAAATGAACCAAGCTTCTGTCGGATCAGTCTCTGTACAACAACTGTAGAATATAATCACATATACGATCTATACTCAATATGGAGGCCCAAATTAGTTATCTGTGGTGTATGGCAAACCATACACCCAGCATGTTAAAGTTATTTGCATGCCATGCTGATAGAGTATCAACCCCTTAAGTTCCAATAGTTCGATGAAAAGGGTAGCCCAAAATAATGTGTGACTCATTTCATCAAAATATGCAATAATGCAAGGACTTTTGGAGATCAAATGGTAAAACAATTTGTTCGCTCCCTTCATGGAAATGCTTTTGATTGGTATATTGATCTTGAAGCAGGTTCCATTGAGAGTTGGGATCAATTGGAATGATAATTCCTTAATTGCTTCTACAACACTCGTCAAACAGTGAATATGTCAGAAATTGCTACTACATAATAGAGGAAAGATAAACTAGTCACATACTACATCGATCATTGGAGAAACCTTGCTCTTAACTGTAAGGACCAACTTCCGAAGCTTCTATGATTGATATGTGCATCTAGGGAATGCATTAGAGTTTACACTATATCCTCAAAGGGATAAAACCCCATACTTTTAAAGAGTTGTCTCTAACTGGTCTAGTTTTTCAGGGATTTTGGTAAGTTGTTTAGTTGCAATTGGGGAAGGTGTTAGGCACCCCCAATTAACCACCTTTTTAGGGTGTCTCCTTTAACCTAACAACTTCCAAGTGCTAGTAAGAGAAAATAAGTTGATAATATTCTTTTGATTTTTATTGGTCTAGACCACCCCTATGGTGTGATCATTGCAATTAAACCTAAGACAGTCTCTGGCTGCCTACATACCCAATCTTGTATAATTCAGTGTTCCTAGGGTTTTGTCAGGATCAAACTACATATAGTTCTGAGGGTTTGTAAGTCTTAGTAGTCAACTACGTTTGAATGTGAGAGTAAATATGGTGTTGTTCATTTTAGGGTTTTTATATACTTACAGAGTACTCCTCACTACTAAAATACGTTAGTGAAAGGGGGTCATGACTATATTATACCAATGTGAGTGTTTTAGGGACCTAATTGGGCTATGGCCAAATCCTAGGGTCTTTGGGTCATGAACCAGTACGACATGACCCTAGGGTAAGGTGGAGACTTATAAAAAGTCTAGAATGATTGAAAGGCAATGATTAGGTCAGGCTACTTAACCAGATTGCACTGATGTAGCAGCCAAGACACTAAGGTTGTCTCCCAAGTAAAATTCAGGTGTTGGATACTTAGATGTCTGGTATTAGACTTAGTCTATGTTCAAATGTTAGAGAAGGGTTTTGGAGGTTAGAAGAGGGGTTTCCTATGGTTATAGAACTGTGGGGCTTCATCCCCACCTTTTGTTTTATCAGAAAGGGGTAAGAATGAGATTTCCCAATCAGTACACCTAATTGTCATGTGTACATCTAATCTTTGAGTATGCCTGATCTTCACAGTGAAGTGATTTTAGGCGTACTGTTCCAGATGGACCCCACTTGATAGTTTTAGCAAAATTAAGAGTCTAGAAGTCTTTCATTAAGGGTTTATGAGTCTTTTTATACCATGGGGTACATAGGGACAAAACGATAGGGTTTTCAGGTTAGTACATCTAATCTTAGGCTATAAGCATGCAATTTATTTGGATTAAAATTCAATCATATGTTGCATAGTCTACACTCAAATAGACATATCTTTCTCCACAACTCAGAATTGAGCGTGGTTGGTCTCTTTGGAAAGATGAGAGAGAGATATTTCCAACAAGATATAATGAGAATGGGTTAAGGTGTGCCTGACATAAACTATATGCATGAACTTAAAGTATATCTGATATTTCATGGAGGTGAAAGTTTAGATGTACTAGTTCTGAGTCAAAAACCAACAACCTATATTTTAAGATTTTGGGGCACCAAAAGTAGTTTAACGGATCTGACAATTTGCAGAAAGTTGGGTTATCATCCTACTAAACTCTCTATAAAATTACGGCTCCATTGGACAATGGTGGACCCAATTTGGAATTTTTTAAGGTGTGGGTTGTGCAAATAGGCACATAATTTGACAAAAATAGTAAATTATGGGGCCATTTCGGGAGTTATACATATGGGGTTGGACCCAAATTTGGTAGAGAACTAATAGAGGATGTTATGAAACTACTTTATAAATTTTAGAGCAAAATATTAAATACACAATAAGTTATTTAGCAAACAAGATGAATGACTATATTTAACACATAACAATGATAACATAAATTTAATTTGAAATAAATTATGGTAAAATACCCTAAACTTAATAAAATGGACTACACAAATAAATTTAATTGTATAAATTAGTTGAATAATACATAGAATAAGAATTAATAAAAAAATATAGACAAAATTAAAATTCAGGCATTCCCCATTGTTCAATCTGGATAGGGAAGAATATCTTTTTTCAGTAAGCAAGTGAGACCCATATCGGGATCAAATGATGTCAATTGGGACTCAAATTTGTAGGGCTAGTAAATCATTGTGTTAGTGAATCTCAGTTCAAATTTGAACCCCAAATTCGAAGTATGGAGGGATTTATGGTCCCTGTACCATGGGTGGGTCAAAAACAAAGCTGAAAAGGGGAGACAAGCTTGTCTCCCCTATGTCCCATCATGGGGTATTCTAAGGAGTTCATGGGTGGGTTGATTACAACATGATGGTATAAAAAAAATAAAAATAAATAGGGGGGACCAACCTTAGATGGAAGCTTTCCTTCGTTGCCTTCTTTCTCTTTCTCTTTCTTTCTTTCTTCTCTTTTTTCCTTTTCGCTCTTCTCTTTTCTCTCTTTCTCTCTTAAGTTTTTTTTTTTTTATATTCAAAATTGTTCCTCTCCCCCTTTTGGACGAAATGGGAGGGTATTTATAGGTGGGGTGAAGGGGGGTGAGGTGGAGAG
>JAOXJP010156855.1:0-12983 GCA_025762735.1 Platanus orientalis
GTCCCTACCTGTTTAGGGTTTTAAAATTGAAATCTCCTAATTTGGGGATTTTCGACCATTTTCCAATTTCACTCTTTTTTTGCTAAATTTATCTATAGTTTCTTTAATTTCTTGTTTCACTTTGCATATTTAATCATTCTTGAATTAGTTCTTTTAACTCTTGCCTAATTTCTTTAAAAGATTTGGTTTCTTGAATACTTTCTTTCAATTTTAGCATTATTTAAGAATCACTAATAACTCTTTAGGATTTTGCAAAAGATGATAGTAAACTAAACTTCATATTCTCTGGTCTAATAATGGCAAAGAAAACATGTTAGAGGGCCTCTCTTCTTATTTTACTAAGCCTAGTATCATTCACCAAACCACTTGTCCCGACACATTGGAACAAAATGGAATAGCTGAATGAAAAAAAAAAAAAACTCCTTGAGATCAAAAGGGCTCTTTTATTCATCATGCATGTTCCTAACACTTTTTTCTCCGAAGCCCTTCAAACTGTAACACCTTGCACATATTCGGACACATGTCGCACACATGTCACATATGTTTTGTACATGTTTCGCACACACTTAGAAGAATTTAAATACATATGTAATGATAAGAAAAATCATGCAACTTTAGAGACAAGCATGTACAAAATCTAAGAAAAATTAGTGAACAAACTTTATATCATTGGAAAGGTCTCGAAATCTAGTTTCCAACAAAACAAATGACGAGAGAATCCGACGTCAAACGAGAAAGATATAATCGATTTAGTGCAAGGGACACAAAGCAGAAAAAAAAATAAAAAATTCTGGGTCAAGCCCGACCGATCGATCCGGCTAGGGAAGCCCGATTGATCAGCCCTTGGTAGCCCAATCAATTGGCCCTTTGTGATTGGTTTTAGAAAGTCACTACTTTACGACTTTTCAGTTTTGGGGAGTTTCCTATTTGCTTTGTGACTTTGTTAGGGTCTATATAAGTTTATGTTTTGACCTAATTCGATACAAAAATGCTAAGAGGAAGAGAGAGAAGGAAAATCAAGGAGAAAACTAGAATTTGAAGGAAATTTTGGCGATTTTGAATAAGGGAAGTTAACCTTTGGTTTAAAATCCGATTTCAAATCCAAAGGTCAATAAACTTGGAACTTGGGCACTTTTACATCGTTTTGATTCTTTTAGGTTCATAGAAAACATTTTGATTTTCATTTTTTAAAGAAATCATGAAGAGTATGCATGTTCTTGATCCCACAAGTTCTTAGAATGCTTAAAAATATGTTTTGTGAATGAATTTGAACACTTAGCCTCGTTTGCCATTGATCTTAGGTTCTTAGATCCGTTTCTTTACGGTATTACAAAGAATCATAATTGTTTTTCTTTGCTTAAACTTTTGACACTATGTTTTTGAATGGAAAAAAAGTCAGGAAAAAAATCTCTTTTGAATGAAGTTTAGGTTCTACTTTTTGTTCTTAATCCGTATAGGTTCTTAGATGATTTTGATTTCTGTTTTGCAAAAGAACATAGAGGTTTAACTCTATTTTGATTAAGTTAGATTTCTAAAAAGGTTATTTTAATTAATATCATGTTTTTGAATGAGTTGTCAAAGGGATTCTTAGAAAATATATATTTAGAGATGGTTTAAAGGATTTTAATATGTAAATCACTAGAACTATGTCCCTAGGAGGGTCAAATCCTCTAGTATTATATTTTGCTTCAAAAGACATGCATTATTATAAATATTTTTATTGTTTTAAAGATTTATTTTGTTTTACTTTAATATATGTTGGTTTCTGTAAAGTATATGCATTTATTTTGAAAACTATCTGTTTATGTGTATATGTTAACGTAATGAGACCCATTTTCCATCAAAGAGATATATTTTGATGGAGCCCTTCTCATCGAGTATAAATAGATGTGATCAGATACCCTCTTCATTAGGTCTCATAATTGACGATGTCAGTTTGATATTTGCCACTAGGCGTGAGATAGTGGTATCCTACTATCGGTATATGATTCAGTTATTTGATGTCTAGTTCGTAACACGTGTGGGGGAATTCTCGTATATGATTCAGTTATTTGATATCTAGCTTGCAACACATGAGGGAGAATTCTCGTATATGATTCAGTTATCTAATGTCTAGCTCGCAACATGTGTGAGGGATCTCATATATTTGTTTTAGTTGGTCTCAGATATATGTCAGTTATATGTTCAGTTTTAGCATAGTATCTTAATTATGTATTTTAGTTTACGTCTCTATTTAAGTAATACATCTTGATTTCAGTTCCGATCTATAACCTACTTTGTCTTAATGTAAAAAACATTATTTTCAGTAAGTTATAAAAAAACAATTATTTTTTAAAGCATGTTTTGTTTTGTTTGTTTTTATAAAATTATTTGGACTCATTGACCTAAATATTTTTGAATGTTTTAAGTGTTCCTATTTATTTACAAAGTTAGTCACACTTATAGAGTTGACACCATTGTTTTCAGATGATGAGATTAATAGGCTAGACCATAGTGTGGATTAGTAGGACAAAAAGATGAAGATTTAGTTATGTTATTTGTTATTATAAGACATTAGACTTTATTATTTTGATTCAGTTATTTGTTATAGTATTTGTTTTAGAGACAAATTTGTCTTAGTTTCAGTTCAGTTTATTTCAATTCTATTTGATGAGATGTAATAAGCTAGTTTGATTTTCAATTTTATGGAGATGGATTATTATTAGTTGGATTATGATTTTAAGTTTATGGATTATGGTTATCTGTGAATGGAATGAAATTGTTATAATTTATTTGTGCAATTCCACAGCGTATGTATGAAAAGGAAAAATGCGAAAAATTTATACGCAATTTAAATGGTATGAGTATGAATGGATTAATGTCACCTGCCAAAATTTGTAGCCTTACGGTATGGGTATAGGTTTTGGGGTGTGACACAAACTGCTATTTATCTACTGAATACGATGTCCTCTTGTGTCCTTAGTTTCAAATCCCCCCTTAAACTTCTCACCCCACCATCAAAGTTGTTTCCTCTTCCACCAAAGACTTTTAAATGCATTTGTTTTGTTTATAATACCAAATTTGACTGAACTAAGTTAGATCCAAAGCTCTTAAATGTATGTTTCTTAGATATATTGCAAATTAGGAAGGATACAAACGTTATCATCCTCTTTTTCACAAATAATTTGTATATATGGATGTGACACTTTTTAAATATATTACATTCTTTTCTCTACATAAAACTTTTCTCTCGGTCTTTCAATTTTTTGGTATTATAGTTAGTAGAGAGTAGGAGATTGAACCAAAGAAAGAATTGAAGGTATATGCAGAAAGAAATAAGGAAACCAAAGAGAAGAGTTCTCCTTACATCCCTTGCCAGGAAGCTTCTTCTAATCTTTTTGAAAAAAGATATTTCTTTTTCTCCATCTCAAGATATTCCTAATTATTCCACTATTTCCATTTCTCTCAAGAAGGGTATTAAATATTTTACTAAGCACCCCTTGTCTAATTTTGTTTCATATAATGCTTTCTTTCTTTCTTTCCATACCTTTGTTTCTACTTTGCCTTCTATATATATGCCTTGTAGTGTGTTAGGTTTTTTTTTTTTTTTTTTTCCAATCTACTTAAAAGAATGCACTGGAGAAAGAGATGAGAGCTCTTAAGAAAAATCACACATAGGAAATGATGGATCTTCCCAGTGGAAAAGAGCCAGTTGGGTGCAAATGGGTGTTAACCATGAAACAACAATCTAATAACTTAGTAGAGAGATACAAAGCTCAACTGATGGCAAGACACTATATACAGACGCATGTCATTGACTATCAAGAAACCTTTGCCCTATATATATATATATATATTTGCATGAGAAGAAGCGTACATGAAGCCTTCTCACGGGTTTTCTAATTGAAAAAGGCATTGTATGGCCTAAAGCAACCCCCTAAAGTGTGGTTTGAATCATAAGTACCAGAATGAGAAGCGAAAGTAGGAAGTAATGTGAAAGCGAAAAAGGAAAGAGAAGCTTAATAAATCTTTGGGAAGCGAGAAGTGAAGCAAAAAAACGATAATTTCAATTACAATGCAATAAAGTGAATAAACTTAACGAAAGTACAAAAAACCGTAAAAGCTATACTAAGTAACAAAAAATCATGACATATAAATTGACAAACAAACCATTTGTTATTAGTATGGCCAACCATACCTTAGATTTTACCATACATAATATTTTTTTGTAGATAACTTACATGTTAGAGTCAGACTATTGAAGACCTTATATAAAAACCATCGAATTTGAATCTTTTTTATTGGATTGGAATAAAATAATAAATTCAATACTAAATCTTTTTTTTTCCTACATCAGTATTACATCTCATAGATAATATTTTATTCAATGCTAACAACATAGGATTTATTTAAATAAGCTACAATATTGTTTCTTGGCTTGCTTCCCAATCGATCCTCCATACATTTCTACTCGCTTTCCTAGAGGCTTCCATTTATTTCCCTAAATAGCTTTCACTTGTTTCACCACGCTTCCCACGTATGGAAAGTACAATTCCGACTACTTGAGAAAGTGGAATGGAATTAGCTTCCCAAACGAGCTTCCCACGTTGTACCAAGCTTCCCTACAGCTATGGTTTGAATTTCCAAACTGCTATAGTAAAAGTGGATTACACATAGATCCACGCAGATTACATTACTATTTGTGAAGCATTAAGATGACATGTTGATTACATTAATTATCTATATGGATGAAGTTGATCATAGATGGTCCCCTCCTATGGGGGTCAGCTCCGAAGCTAAACTTTGATGGAAGTTCGTTAGGAAACCCGAGCCCTACAGGTATTAGTGGTCTGATCTCCAATGCTTCGGGAATATGTTTAGTGGTTTACTTGGGTCCTTTGGGTACAGGGGATGCTCTTTTCGTGGAACTAAAGGTACTTCTATTTGGTTTGACGTTAATCCATTCTAGAGGGGAATCTCTTTCTACCTTTGTAGTGGAAGGAGACTCAATGGTAAAGGGTTTACAGCCAAAGTGGCAAGACCAAAGATGGTCTACATGTTCCACCACATCACCCATTCATGTCCAGGAAGCTTCTGCCATGTGCCAAAAACAAAACTCTCTTTCTCACCCAACTGTTTTTTCTTTTTCTTTTTTTTTTTCCTTCTAAACACTAACAATAAAAAAGAAGAAGAATAAGCTACCATTCAAATGAAAATGAAAAAGGCCAATAACTGGTAGGTCTGGGGATGTAATGGATAAGGGCACCCTTCACATGACTAATCCAGACAATCTCATATCAAATGGATGGTTTGGATTGCCTTCTCACCTTCAAGTGGAAAAAACTTGATGAGGACATTAGTCCTATGCAGCCCTATAGGTTCCATTATCGTAGGAGGAGGTTCAGTGTGTTGCTCATTTGGTTTGAGTAAGTGTGTGAGCTAATACAGTATACATGTAGGCGAGTGAAGTGTGTGCATAGGATGTATGTATAAAATCACAGAAACAAATAAGTGTTATAACCTAGATTCTTGCTCGCACCAATTACATGCAAAATTAGGTGATTCTTAATTAGGATCATCATGCATTAAAGGAATTAGAGTAGAAAAAATATAAACAAAATTAAAACCTAATTAACATGTTAAAGTACTCAACTAATTTAAAGGAATTAAATAGGATGCTTGCTGTCTAGAAAATTCTGATGGTGTAATGTGTTAAATGAAGTGACTGAATAACTACAATGATGAATAAAATAGCAAATAGGTTAAAGGGGATTATCTTTGGGCACTTTAGTGAGCTACTAGAGGATGTTTATAGGATTAAAGGATATGTATGGACCATGGTTTTAAAAATCAAATGATTCGGTATCAGATCGTCCGATCCGGATTGGGATCGGACAGAACCGGTCCGATCCTGGCCTGTATATCGCGATCTTACTAGGATCGGATGATCCCAGTCCTGGATTGTCTGATCCAGGTTCAGATCATTCCGGATCGGATGATTCAGGATTAGGATTGGACGATCCGAAAAAATAAAAACTAAAACTAAAAAAACACTAAAAAATTAAAAAATAAATTTTTTTTTCAAGAGTGCGCAAACCCTTTCCTAATTCTCAATAAATATTCTTAAAAGTTGTGAAATAACATATAAAAAGTAAACCCCATGACCTTATAACGAATGATAAATTTACTCACTGGATTACATATTTTCTATGTAACACTAGAATTTTTTAATGGGGGCGCTATTAATCCCCCTTGAAACCCCCCTATATTGATAGTGGGGGACTAGCCCCCCACCACTCCTATAATAGAAGGCTAGATTAAACTTCACAAATCCATTGGCTAGAATAATGAATCATGTATTTTTTTTTAAAATTTTTGTTTATGTGATTTTGTATATAGTTTAGTTTTTATGCATTGACATATATAATTATATAGGATGTTTGGTTATACAAACTACAATCTTGAACTTATACGAATCTCGTAACCTTGTTTATACATATATGATGCACTTAACATGCCTACAATTATGTTTATCATTATTTATATGTTATTGTATTTGTATATGGTTTGGTTATGAAATGTTTAATCATGATCTTTATAAATATACATGCTCGTAAGTTCGTAATAGTGTTTATTCATGTATGATGCACCAAACATACCTAAAATTAAGTTTTTTTTTTTTTCAGTCAAACTTTTCATGAAAAACAGTATAAGAATTTTATGAATTTTTAGGAATTTTTTGACTTTGGATAGGGTTTGAACCGAACGATCCGCCGATCCAATATGATCCGGATCGGTTTTGGGCATGGACGATCTGTTCTGCCGATCCGAGATTTTAAACCATGCATGTGAGATAATTGTTTCCATCAAATTTCATAGTTGCAATCTGGAGTTGGGATGGATCTCTGGTAATAATAATGCTACCCACATCACCAACACTTTCTCCTGAGTTTTGACTCACTTTAGACATTGTCACAGACAATAACTAATGCAAATATGGTTAAGAGGCTATTGTATATGCCACCCCACCAGAGGACTAGGTTCAAGATGTGTAGATCATATGGGTTAATAGGGTCGTTTAGAGGTGAGATAATCATGTAATAAGGCCTTTTGTGCCAAGGACTTTTTGGGGCTTTTAGTCTTAAGAGTACTTTTGTAATAAGGCTAAAAGGTCAAAGGTATTATAGGAATTTTGTGGAAGGTCAACAGGTGGGTTTTTATCTTTATTTGGAGGTCTCAAAAGTCAAGAAAGTGGGCCCAAGGTGTGCTGGTCGACAGCCCCTTTCCTAGGTAAGTTTTAGTAGTTTTAGTTTTATAGAAAGTGGGTTTTTAGAAGTCTTTGTTTTAGGAAAGTTTGGTTAGCAAGTCTCCTAGAATGTAGAAGTTTCTATTTTAGGTAATTGCCAAGTTTTATGTCATTGTAAACTTATAAATAAGGCACCCCATGACTGGTTAAGTAGTTAATGATGAATTAAAAACTTTGAAGTTGTGCTGCCGTGAGGATCAGCTAGAACCTACTTAACCTAGCTTTTTCTTCTTCTTCTATCTCTTTCTTCTACACAACTATCCTCTGTTATCTCTAACCTTCTCCCTTTTTTCCTTCTATTTCTCCCTTATTCTTCTGCAACAATACTGTCCAAACCTGAAGAAACAAGCTGCTGCAATTGCCTATCTGTGTGGCATAATCAGAGGTACTTGGCTGGGTTTCTAAACCACCCAAAAGGGGCAAATCACCAACATCAAATGAAGGTACTTTATTCTATATTTTCACTCAGTTATTTCCTCATTATAGTGTACAGTTCAATTTAAGAAATACTCTCTTAAATTCTGCAGTTAGAACCCTTATTCTTGAGTTCCTTTACTTGGTTTTACACAGATTTTTCTGGGTTACTACTTACTAGACTAGAGAAATCGCCCACCCAAGAAGATTCTCTTTCTATGGTTTCTTTCTAGGGTTTTAATTCCCCCATCTATTACTCTCCTTTCCCACAAGTTCCTCTTTAATCCTCTTTGGTTTTGATCAGTTTCTGCTAGAGAAACCCTAGTCTGTTTTAGGTATTCTGTTAAAGGAAGCACTGCTGATTGATAAATCATATATTTTATGTACTTCCTTTTATCAGAATAATCTGAAATTTTGCATGGAATCCACTTTTAGACTCAAATAACATCCTGTAAATTTTTCAGAAATTTCTAACGCATGGGAAAGGGTATTTTGGTAATTTCACATCTCTACCCTGAAATTCCAAAAACCCTAAGAATATTGTTCTTTTCTCTATTCTTCCGTTCTTTTCTATTCTACTTCCTTCTAAATTCTCCTGGTTGATTATCTGCTTCTGTCCTTACTTTTCTTCTAAAATTGAAAGTTATTTGGGTGTTTGAAATTCGATTCTTGGTTCTTTAAAATCTGTCCTAGCTTCTGCATCTTTTATTTGGGCCTACATAAGCAGGATCTAGACTGCCTACATCACTTGGTATTAGAGTTTACTTATATCCTGCATCAATAACTAGTCACCACAATCTGCATAAACAAGTCACCAGACCTCCACAGGTCTCAAACACCAATATACTTCAAAGCCACACTGCCGACACCACTGTCCAACACTTAGCAGGCACAAAACAACACAAATCACATAAAGCACGAAACACCAGGCTGCCACCTGGTTACACACAAAACAGTACACAGCACTGACAGCAGTCCTCCACCATACAACACAATCCCTGAGAAGGCCCAATCTCAGCCATAATACAAAACACCACAGAAAATTCGAATAAAGGGGGCAGGGCGGTAACCTTATTCCACCAAAATTGTCATAGCACATTCAATACTCCACCAAATTGCATGGAACTTGCTCCATTCAATTACTAGAATAGTAAGAGAATAAATCAACCAGAAAAAACAACCCAAACACCTCTTGGTCGAATGCTATAGTCGAAATTCCCAAAACTAGAATTTTGTGATTTTCTCAAAAGAAAATCTTCAAAAATTCATAGAACCACTAAAAAACACCAATAGGTCTCTAAAATTACTGTAAAACTGAAACCTACAAACCCCATGAAAAACCTAAACACACCTGTCAGGCTGTACGGTTGCTGACATCTGCAGCGAGGGGTTATCCTCCTGCTCTTGCTCTGATATCAGCTTGAATCTCTGAATTTTGCAATTAGTGGGTCTATATACATATAACAATAACCCAATACATGTATCTCTACAATCCAACCATCTGAACTTCAATGTACAAGAAACTAAATGGAGCAGTTCTCCCTTATTAATCTACTATACCTATGAGAAATATTTGTTAACCATAGAACATTCAGTATCAAGATTTACAAAGACTTCCTTTTTTCCCTTGATCTTATAAAAAATAATTGGCACTAGTAAAAGATATACCTAGTAAAACACTACATGTACTAAAAATAAAACCAACATGATAACCTATTGGTCCAGTTTAACCGTTCCTCTATTATTTAAGAAGTGAAATAGATCAATCCATTGAAAGGTCAGTTAAAAAAATGATGCCCATTATAAATTCATTACAGAATATACCTTCGATAAATACTCAGTAATCAAGGTCATCTCTTCCCCATGCACAATTGAGCCAAGAAATTGTACAATATTGGGGTGACGGAGTTCCCTTAGAAGAGTATTATCTGTAGCAGATAATATCCTGCATTTTTTTTCAGAACAAAATTATCAGCATTAAGCATTATCCATATAGCCTTCTCAAAAGAAGTCACAAAGATGAGAAAAGAGATGTAATGAAATTTACGTTTTGACAGGATGATTACTGTGTCTTTTAATTATTGTTTTAACAACCCATGTTCCACGCCACTTGACCTTCACTGATTCACCATAAAGACCCTGAAAAAGTACCATAAACAATAGAAACCATCACCTGATTAACTTCGTATTTAAGCAAAATATTACTTTAGCTTAACTGTATCAAATGGAAATCAATTGAAAAAAATCCAACATCTCAAGTATTTGACAAGAGATTAATTGGATATTCTAGGAAGCAAAAGAGAAACAATGAAGGCCTATATGGATATCTAATATAAATTGAAAAGGATTTATCTAATTGGGCACTGTCCAATCTAACTACTATCCACCAATTGAAAAGGATGAAGACAAGCCAGGTCATCTCCATAAATGTAGAAAAGTCGAGTCTCCATACAAAAAAAGACTGTCAAAAAAGCAAGTTAATTTTGCAGTGATAAAAAAATCTCACAAGAGTCTCTTCTAATTGCAATGTCCTGTGCAATATGCCTTTCCCTTTTTTGTTTATAATTTTTCAATCAATGTAATCTCAATAAATACAATAAAAGGTGAATTGCATGTTGTTTGGTCAACGTCTGTTACTTGAACTCTGAGAATCCTTATTTATAGTATTAAAACTTGAATGATCTAAGAAGATCAAGTAACATTAATCCATTAATGACCTGCCAGTCTTCTAAAACCTGTGTCTCACAAACTAATTATCATCTCCAGCAATTGTTTTGACTTTTACTCAATACTATGGCCAATATGGTTCTAATCAAGCTTACAACTAATAATTAATTATCATGGTGGATGGAATGACTAGTTAACCTTCTCCCTTTTTCTCTTATCCTCCTTTATTCTATAACACTAGGGAGTCAATTTCTCATAGGTATCAAAGCAGGAAATCACTTAGAAAGATCATCAGAGGTTATCAGAAGCTAGATAAGCACAAAACTATTGCTAGAATTTGATAACATCATCTGACTGCAATGGAGGAGTTGGGTTCTTAAGTGTATCTCTTCTGCTTCCTTCCACATCTTAGTGAATGGATCCCTTGAGAAGAAATCAAACCCTCTAAAGGCATTAGGCAAGGAGAGCCTCCATCTCCTTGTCTGTTCTTAATTTGTGCTGAAGGTCTTTCTTTGGCTATCTCTAGGTAAGAAGATGAAGGAATGTTCAAAGATATCATACTCTGCCACTGTAGTCCTTCTATTTTCCATTTGCTATTTGTGGATGATTGTTAGATCTTTAGAAAAGTGAGAGTGCAAGAGGAAATAACCATCAAGAATACTTTGCACAATTATCAGGGGGCTTCTGGTCAACTTGCCACTCATGATAAATCATAAATCATCTTTAGTAATCATACCTTGATTCATTTGCAAAATATCATGAGTGATATTTTAAAAGTAAAGCCGGTTAGCTCTCCAAGAAAATAACTTTGTCATCCATCTTCAATTGGTAGGAATAAGTTACTTATATTCTTATACATTAATGAAAGGATGTAGGGATAAAAGTTGGAAGGAGAGTTTATCATCTCAATTAGGAAAAGCAACCCTTTTAAAGTCAATTACCTTAGTTATTACATGTTATGCAATATCGCGCTTCCTATTGCCTAAGGGTTTTTGTAAGACAGTTGAGAAGGCATAAGAAGGGTGTTGGTGGGGGAAAAAGAAAGAGAAAGATTCACTAGGTTAGTTGGAAAATCTCAAGAGTGGATTTCTGCAACGTAGATGCTAGGGTTGTAGAGGAATTTGTTTATAGCCTTCGGCTAATAATCTGGCCTTGTATCTTTCTGTTAGCACCTTAGCACCTAGGCATGGAGTGCTGGCCACCCATAGCCCTAGGCCTTGACAAAGGGGCAGCGGAGTGAAGGTAGCCAACACAGGCTGGACAGGTGCAGGTGACCTAGACAGACTAGGTAGCGCATGGGCAGGAGGCCCAAGCAGCCTTGGTGCTAAGTGGAGCAGCACCTCAAGACATTGGGGTTGAGTGTGGGCAGTGGCCCAAGCAACCCACCACGCAATGGCAGCAGGCCCAGGCAGTCTGGCATGCAACAGAGCCAGCCAACAGAATCAAGCCACCCATGCTGTGCATGGGCAGCAGGCCCAAGCGGCTTGGCATGCAGCACAGCTAGCCAGCAATACCAGACCACCTAGGCTGTGCATGGGCAGCAGGCCCAAGTAGCCTAGCATGCAGCATGGCCAGCCAAACAGGTCCCAACATGATCCAAGCACAAGGCCCAGGTGCCCATAGCATGACCAGGCAGGCGCCCAACCAGTCGAGCACCCAGATAACCCCGCACCTAGACAAGCAGCACATGACCCTCAAGACAAGCCCCGCTTCAGGCGGGTATGCAGGGTGTGCCAAATGTGGCGGGTGTGCAGAGCTTGGTGGACGCCCAGGTGTGCAGGACATTGGTGCTCGCATGGGGGCGTGCAGGGCAGGCGGGGCGTGACGTGCGTCCGTGGCGCGTGTGACTTGGGCATGGTGGATGTGGCCTATGCAACCAAGGCATGGCGGGCATGGTGGATGTGGCCGCAAAGCGCACAGGCATGGCAGGGCACGGGCATGCATGATGTGTGGGGCAAAGTGCGCCCATGACACCATCAGTTGATTAAGTTGTACAACACATGCAGCAAGGCCGCGTGGCACACAGCGAGCAGGATGGGCTGCATGGCACCCAGGCATGCACAACAAGCCTCAGACGTGTAGCAAATAGCACAGGCTCGGCAGTAGTGGGCATTGCTCAAGGAGCAACCACCAAGGAGAGCTGGCATCTCCAGACCATGACACCTAAGGCCAAAGGCCATGTGGAAGACATCAAGAGCAGACACATGGGCCACTAGTTGGGGCAATTGCATGGCTAGCCACAGGGTTGGCTCCATGCCTGCTAGGTGTTTGATAAAAGGCCTGACTTAGGCCAAGACCAGTTTTGTAATTGTAATGAGTGGGGCACGACCCTAACATGTTAGTTATTGATGCTGGCCTATTTTAGAGGTAGCCACCCTCGACTTTGGGAAGGAAGAGAGCTGTTAGTTGTATTCCCTAAGTGTAAAGGAATAAAGTGGGTTGGAGCTCTTTTGAAAAGCAATTTGTGTGCAGTGTGTGTTTGTGCAAAGTGTGGGTGTGTGACCAACAGAGTTGGGAGCTGCTATAGTCAATTTGACCTGCAGTGTGTGGGCTTACTTGGGTTTGGACGTGAGCCTCCTTGAAGCATCAATGTCCCTTCTCTTCAAGTAGGCTGAAG
>JAOXJP010156866.1:0-12982 GCA_025762735.1 Platanus orientalis
TCATCACGAGTTACTTTAATATATATATATTGAAAGTGATAGGCATGGACGTTTAAGAATTAAGATAGGAAAGAAAGAAAGAGAAAAGCAATTAACACGGTCGACATGGAGATAGGATAGGAAAGATTTAGAAATTAGAAAAGAAGACATTGAGATAAGCTAAGAGATATTTTAGGGATAGAGCGTGTATTTAATATTGAATGAGATTTTAGGGGAGATTTTATTGATTTAAAGAGATAAAGGTGTTTTGGGAAAAAAAATATGAACGAGGGAGAGGGGCGTGAGGCTATTGTTTATATATATATATGATCACATCACAAATAAGCTTCCTTTCTCATTGACTCTCTTGGTTGAGTCAGATTACTAGAATTATTAAAGGGACTCAAGTTTGTCAAACATTCTTTGATTTCTTTAAGGGTACGTTTGGATTCATTGAATTGGAATTAACTTGGAAAATTGTAATCTACAAAATTGAAAACCACGTAAATGAGTTCTGCAAAATTAGAATTATGCTATTTGGATGCCCAAATTGAAAGATGAAATAACATTTGTCTGTCAAGCAGTGGGTATTTATTTAAACTTTGCATAATAGTCCCACCAAGTTTTATATCCCCATGAACTCCTATACAGATTCATCATGGTTTCTCAAACATCCACACTCAGTTTACATGGTATCTTTTCAATGAACTCCACAACTCATCAAAATATCCTATGTTTTTTAGAGTGAATTAATCATTACTTGGTAAACACACTATGAACAAATATCATATAGATTTCTTGAGACAGAGAGAAGCTCTTTTGATGATATGGAGAAGACATTACAACTTTAGTAGTAAGTGTTGACATATATTATTATGGACGGCCCAAACCCAAACCAAAGACACTTCTATGAACTTGTTAAAAGCAATATTAATTATAAGGTGAGGGTGCGACTGAGCCAATTGGGTTAAGTTTGAGGCCAATCCAAGCCCAACCCATAACCCCCAGTCTTCAACCCGAGACCAAACCAGTCTAAGTTAACTTGTCAAGTCATCATAACGAGAACGCCCATCAACAGCTCAACAATCCTCCGTGAGAGGCAACTCGTCAAGAAATGAAGAGCACCCTCATTACAGAATAAACCCTGTGACTGAGATCAACGACAATGCTCTTAGATATCTTGTAAAATTAGGTCGACGGTGCATGGGCCGACATAGGCACCATATACCAGATGAAATCACCTCTCAAATGTTCTCTAAATTTGCCTCCGTGACTTGGAACATCTCTAAGTCCTTTAATGACGGCTTCAAGATTAGTTTTGGATATTAAAATTTTATTTTAATACAAATTTATTTTACCATGTGTCATCACCTGCTTAACTGGAAAGCAATTCTCATCTGTCCCATTGGTGATCTCCTGAACAAGATGGGTTTCTCAAATACCCAAGAATAACTTGCTAAAAATTCATAGAACGATCTACCTTAACCAGAAACCGTCCACGTGTCATCCGACGAGATGGTGCTTAAAATCGCTGCAGAAAAACCGCTTTGAAAAAAAAAAAAAAAAAGGGTTAGGGTTAGGGTTTTTCGTTTTAGTTACCAGCGACGACTAAACTGTTCCCGTTCTCCACCTGCTTCGAACGGGAACAATCGGTAGATCTGAAGTGTGATTCACTCTATTCAATTCGTATTCTGAGTATTTATGGCTGATTGGAGAAAATTACCGGTAGATCTCCTAGAGATCGTTGTGCAGAGATTAATCCATATCATTGATTATGTCTGTTTCGGCGCCGTTTGCGTAGCATGGCGTTCTTTTGCATTGAAAAATCATTTTCGTCTGCCAAGCCAAATTCTGGTACTGATGATTCCTTGGAAAGTAGAAACACATACATTCTACAGTGTCACTGAGAGAAGGGTTTACAATTTTCAATTACCGGTCCCTTATGAGGAATTTTGAGGTGGATCAGAGTACGGATGGGTAGTAATATTTGGTAAGTGGCGCCTACTGAATCCATTCTCGAGAAAGACAATCCAGCTTCCTAGGCAAGGCGTCCTCTACAGAGCTGTTTTCTCATCCAATCCAAGTTTAACCCTTGATTTCCTCGTTCTAGGCATCTTCACTTCGCGGCTGAGTCTGGGCTTTTGTAGACCAGGCGACGAAGCATGGACTTTCGTAGATTGGGAAGATCTTAGACCAGCTCATGACGCCATATTTTACAACCAAAAAATTTACGTCATCCACATCAATGGCGAGGTCACAGCTTTCGATGTTAATCTTCTCATGGCTTGGGTTCATCCATGTCCTCAGTGTGGTCACCAGCTTCGTCCAACACTAATGACAATTGCATCTCCGCCTCCGATTGTAGGTGATTGGCAGCATAAGAGGTATCTCGTTAAATCCATGGGGGACTTGTTGCTGGTAGAAAAGATAAACAAATTTTATGTTCCTACTTCCCATGACTATAAAAGAGATAGTTACAGGACCCCTACATTCAATATTTATAAGATTGATTTGGCAGAAGGAAAATGGGTTAAAGTGGAAAGCTTGGGGGACTGTACATTGTTCATAGGTGATGAAACTTTTCTCTCAACCGTAGTTTCGGACATCCCTGGATGAAAATCCAATTGCATATACTTTGTTGATGAATACGACCAATACTTTGTATCCGAGGAAGGAGCTCATGATTTTGGTATCTTTAATTTAGAAGATGGAAGTATTGAACCATTATATTTTCCATTTGATTATCAGCCGATCATACCCCCACCCATTTGGGTTCTACCTTCATTTTGATATTTCAAAAACATAAGAATGTTAACTTCTTTCCTTCCTATTTATCTTTTACAATTTTGATTATCACTAAATGTAGTATTGCCTCTAGTAGAGTCTTGCAGACATTAATATGTTCTTTTCACCCTTATCCTTACAAGTTTGATTATCACCAAAATGTAGTATTGTCTCTAGTCAAAAAGGAATAAAAAAATGGTTCTTTTAATTGATATGTCAGTTGGTTTCAATGTTTTGGAATTCCTATGTTTATTCTTTTATGGATGGAGAGACATCCGATAAAATTGGATCGTAGACTATTGTTTTTTTTTAGTTGGACATGTATGTATACTTTCATATTTTAGTTTATGATGTAAATGATCTTGTGAGACTTATATTGGTTAGAGAGCATGCACCCTTTTTGGATGGGGATTTACTTTTTGATGGTTAACAGCCTTATTTTGATATGTAGATAGTATGACATCATTTTGGTTAGATTACATTATGGGCGAATGTTTTAATTTCTGTTGCATTATGGATTATGGATTTATAGATTTTTAATTATTCCGTTGCGATTGGTAATGTTAATGAGGAATGAGTGATTTTCTTGCTGAAACTTGTAAAATGAGAATGGTTATGGACTATATGTATTTATATGAGAATGAAAAGTTTAAGAACAAATGCACAAAATTTTGTATAGGAAAATTGATATTGAACCTTGGATGGTCGCACTCTGAATGCAAGATCTCCCCGTTTGTGGTTCGGGTTCGGAGTCTGTCCTCTAGAATTCCCAACTGTCACAATCTGGATTTGGGTCACGAACATGACTCGTGGTTATTATTAATCTAAAGCATTGATTCATTCATATATATATATATATATATATATATATACCAACCCTTGATTTAAGATGTTTTTCATTTTACCGAAACAAAATTATTTCCCTTTCCTCATTTTACCAAAATAGAACTATTTCAGTGGCGAGATTCCCCTACTCTCTTCAGTGGCAAGATTCTCGTAAGATCAAGCATCTCTACGAGAAGCTCATGGAAGAAACGTCCCACAAGGTCAGCGTCGTCGACGTTTCAGTTGAAAGATCAAGCATCTCTTGAAGAGTTCTTGCCCATGGTTTGATCAAATCAAGTTTCACAACATCAACATCAAGAACGATTCTCGCTTGGAAGACCTTGTGAACCAATCTCATGTTAGGGTTTTTTTTGTCTGTCCCTCTCGCATGCATTACATCTGCCATAGTCATTGGGAGGGAAGACGAGCTTTGGAGGATACTAGGCTGAAAAGAGATTTTTCGATCGGAAACCCTTACTGATATGGTTCATTTGATGGTAATTATAGGTTTTAAAGAAAATTTTGATGGATTGCAGCATTTGAACTCGAAATCAAACAGAATTTTTTTAGATTTTCTTCTAACCATCTCGGTTATTTCATCATGAAGCCATGATTTTACGGTTGATTTCGAGTCATTTGTCATAAAAAATAGGGCATTCTAAATTTCTTCTTCTTTCGATTTTTTTTTTTTTTGGTGGATCTTGAGTTGATTTCAAGTTCAAGACATCGGCATTGGCGATTACTGGACTTTCAGTTGTGTGTTTCATAATGTGGAAACTTAAGATCGCGGAAGGAGGAAATCCATGGCTATGGACTCTAAACAATCACATTGGAAGGCAAGTTTGGGAGTTCGATCTGAAGCTCGGAATGCCAGAGGAGCGTTTGGAAGTTGAGAAGGCTCGTGAACACTTCCATGAACTTTGGTTTGAGAAAAGCATAGTTTAGATCTACTTATGCCAATTCAGGTAACTTTTTTTTTTTAAAGAAAGAGATAGTAAACATAAATTAATTTGATCTTCATTTTTGTATTTGGATTCTTTAATTCTCTTTTCTCTTTTCCTGTTTTCTATGCTTATTTTCATCCGCATTTCTTGGACTAATTTAGGTTAAATACTGCTGGGAGAGTAATAAGCATTTGATTCATTTCTCTACTTGTGAAATCTATGGAAAGACAATCAGAAGCTTCCTTCGTAAAGATCATCCCCTGCTACAGGTATCTGGCTGCTCCCTAATCTCTCTATTTGCTTTTTCCCTTATTTTTGTTTGTGCCATTGTTTTCATTTCAGGCACAGTTAAACTGCTTGCATCATTTTCTGATCTCTCACATTAATCTACGCAAGCCTTAAATAAAGTAGTTACCATTCTGGATTTCGGTATCACATTAATCTACATGATCTTTCCTTGACTGAAGCCCCCATTATAAAGAGCATGGATTCTTTCAGAATGTTTCTTTTTAAATGGTTTTACCCTGCTAGACACTACTTGAACTTGATTGATCCAATGTCTGACAAGGCCACAGTGGCCTTGTTCCTTCATTCTTTCATTCTGATTGTAGTGTCAGCCAAATCTTGACCAGCTCTTTCTTGAGCATTTCGAGTTTTTATCTTGTTTCTCTGTCTTTTGTTATAGAAGTTAATTAGAAGAAGATATTTGCTTAATTACTTTGTTTCATTGTTCTTTTTGGCCTTATTCAATCTCTCCCTTTTCAAGAGATGTCCACTGAAGTTTAGAGAGAAGTAGCCTGACTTCAGTTTCTGTTTTGCTTAGTAGGACAACATGTATTTGATCATTTTTTGCTTCTATAAAATATCCAACTGCAATTGAGAGTATTACAATTTACACCACTTATAGGTCTCTTTTTAAATCTTTACTGAAGTTTTCATCATTGTTTCTCCTTCGGAGCAGGACCCTGATTTTTACCTACTTGAGGACACTTCCCCTACTGTTTACGATCCAATTGAGAAACAAAGGTGGTGCTATGCCTCTGCTAAGCAACTGATTGAAAGGTCAATATATGGTAAGCTGATTCTTTTTGTATTTTGTTCAATTTTATTTCTTTCTGTCTTTCCACCAAGATGTTTGAGCTATCTCTAACCCATATTTAGGCGAGGGTGTTGAGCATGGCCTTAAGTTTGCAATTGTGAGGCCCTTTAACTAGATAGGCTCAAGGATGGATTTCATTCCTAGCATAAATGGCCCAAGCGAAGGAGTCCCGAGAGTTTTGACTTTCTTCATTAAAGTAAAACAACCTCTTCTTTAGTTAGATTAGTTGGTTGCACCTTGTCACCTGTGGAGCATGACTTCTAATTCATTCTTCATCTCTTTTTTAGGATCTTCTCTGTGGCATACCACTTATGCTTGTATGGGCATTCACAGAGGAGCTTTCTTTATATCAAAGATGCCATCGAGACTGTTTTACTCATGATCGTAAATCCTTTTCTCCTCTTTATTCCCTTTCATCTCTATGAATGACCGTATAAGCTTATGATCTCAGAATTTTTTTTTAGGAAAACCCCACATAAGCTAATGGACAAATTTTCAATGTGGGCAATCCCAACAATGAAGTGACAATAAAGCAACTTGCAGAGATTATGATTGAGGTTCCTTAGTTGCACTATCTTTCTTTCTTTTTTCTTCTGTCTTATTATTATTTTCTTTCTCGGGGTTCAACGTTTTTGATAGTTAAGGAAATCTAGGTATAGGAAATAAGGTCTAGGTTATGGGCTGTATCTTAAGAAGATGGGCTAATTGATAATTAATATTTTTTTTGTTTTGATGAATGTAGGAATTCATCAACTTTACACTTCATTATATTGCTGACTTGGATATCCCAATAAAAAGGTTAGTTCAAATTGAAAAAACTTTCTTTGTGTAAGTTAAGCTTAAAGTAAGTATCACTCTCTTTTAATGGCTTTTGCAGGGGAACATTCATTGAGTTCCGATGTGGGATGCTTAATGTATCACCAATTGGGAGAAATTCAGTCAAGAATAGTGAGATTAAGCCATATCGCATAGTCATCGTCCTTTTTATGAGTTGAAACAAGAGGAGGGGAGAAGCTTGATGGTGTTCTTCACTGTAGTGGTCATCTTGATTCTGATGTAGACCATCCCGTTAGAGATGCAAATGGAACTTGTCCTCGGCGATGAAATTTTGAAACAAAAAAACCATGGCATTTTTTTATTTAGATGTATTTTTTTTAATTTTTGTAAATGTTTTATGTGTATATAATCTCCACTTGTTTTTGTAATATGTAGAACTTTTGTAAATGGTTGATGTATGTTTTTGTAATTGTAATATTTTTTCTCCACATTTTTTTAATTTTCTTTTCCTTTCTTTCATTTTCTTTTGTTTCACTTTCCATCACAGCAGATTTTGGAGTCTAAAGGTGTTCTTTTTGCGTCCATTAGAAATAGTTGCAAAAAAATCTCTTTTTCGTCAAGAGATTTTGATGTGGAGTCAACTTTAGATTTTTTTGCGTTAACTGTTATACATTTTGCAGCCAAAAGTCTTATTTCTTATAGTGAATATTTACAATGACTTTCTTTATCTCCCTCCATTGTTTTTAAATTATGGCACTTAACCTTTGGTATCCTATTCATTTTGTAGTTTTATCTTGGTATTTAGGACTAGCTTTGATGATGCCTTAGCTATAATTTTGTCAATGGGAAAGAAATACCTGTTTGCATTTGAGAACTTCCACTGCACATACTTTTGCCATGATTTGGATGGTCAAGAAGTGCAATTGAAGCTATGCTCCAAGTATTCCACTAAACATCAACGTTCCTTTTTGGTGTGTGTTTGTGTTGTTATTGAGTGTGGGGATGCAAGTTCTTCAGATATACTTTTGGTAGTGCTAGCCTACAAGGCCCACTACCACCAAAATGTCCAATAATGGAAATTTTAAAAGTAGACCTTTGTAATTTTCTTCTAGTTCTATGCATGATTCTGTTAATGAGGAGGAGGAATATAGCTAGAGGCCAGAGAGATCAAGCATTAAGAGATGTGTCTTCAAGAGGCAAAAGTTAGGGAAGAGATTGTGGGAATCATTGATGGCTACTTAGGAACTAGGATCTTTGGGCTCAGATTTCAATTTTTTTTAATTATTTATTTGTTTATTCTAGCTTACAATGAACTTTAACATTCTGGAGAAAATCTTGGGGGGTTGAGGCGATTGTTTGTTATTTGTTTCCATTTTGAGGGATTTTATTTTTATTTTTTATTATTTTATTGGATATTTTTAGTTCATTTTAAGGGACTATGTAACATTTTTATACTCTTTTGTTATCAATCAATATATAAATTAAAAAAACCATTTGAAATGACACTAAAGTAATCCTAAAAGGGGGGTGAATAGGATTTCTCAATTAAATTGCCTCTTTTTAATTTACTTTGTGGTTGTTATTAATTCATTTTTCAATTTGTTCACATAAGTGAGTGTATGCTTCAATATAACTATTCAAAAATAATATCAAACATATGATAAGTAAGAATAGTATAGAGTATACCAATAAAGAGACAAACAATCACACAATCACAATCACAATACAAGATTTATAGTGGTTTGGCACTCGGGCCTACATCCACTCTTCTAAAGCTCACTACTAAGCATAGGTATATTTCATTTAGGTACTCTTACAACCTAGGTCAATATACAAACCTAACTACTTACTCAATGACAAGTCAAACAACAACACTCGATGTCTCCAGTCAGTATGCACTACTTCCGGTGTCTCCGTCGGAGGTAGTCAAGCTTCCGGTGTCTCCGGTGAAAGCAAAGCAATAACAATAATGAATATGCATGCAAAGTCAACCGAGTATTACCACAATATGGTTGATGTTGCTAGTTCCTTAAATATGGGATACTCCTTGTTGAGCTTATATGCCTTAGCTACTTACAAGCTCCAAGTACTTGGCTCTAGTGCTCCTTGAGCTCAACTAAGGTGAGTTCCTCTTGGGAAAGTGCTCACCACAACCTCTCATCAATAGTAGAAGTGATGCTCAATAAGAGAGAAAGAATGAGAGAGAGAGAGAAGTATAAAATGCTAGCTACTAAAGCTCAAAAATCTGTAAGCAATGGAGGTTTGCATAGTGAAGAGGGCTCTCAAAATAGTCTGCATCTTAGCTTTCTCAATAAATAACTTTGAGTGTTGGAGATTCTTTCCCTAAAGGGAAAAAGTCCATTTTATAGTAGGGAGGAGCATCCATGGCCTTAGGATAGACATATGGCAAATAGATGAGCATTTTGGGTCTTTAGATGTGCCAAAACGGGGTTTAAATTTCAAAACTTTCTTAAATTTCATGAATTTTTTCCCAAAAATGCCCTCTAAACCGATTAGGGGTTTCACAATCAATTTGGGCTCCAAATCGGTTGCAAAATCCACAATCGATTTCGAGTGCCTATTAGGCCCCAAATTGGTTTGGGGTTTTGCAATTGATTTGCATTTTTTCATAAACTCTTATCGAAACTAGTTTAGGCCTATGGGTTTTGAGCTCGGGTGTGATTGCCTGAGATGCAAAAATTGCACCGAAATCGATTACAAGTTTCACAATTAGTTTCGACTGAAATTTTCTGTAATTTAGTTTTGAGCGTCCTTGGGCAACCAGGTTAGGGTATTCTTAGGGACCCTAAACCATGTCTAGGATTATTTTTAGACACACAACATGATATGAATGCATGATATTTACGTTCCTTGGGCCTTTGGTCCTTCTTGGCTTCATGATATAAACTTGTGAGCTCACATAGGACACTTACAAAACTCCTAGCACTACCCATATGCCCATAGGATTGACATACATCAAGAATCTCCCCCTTGTCAATTCCATGGAAAAACCCAAATACACATTTAGATACAAATTACATTAATTCCCCACAACCCAAATACATGGACTCAACAATACACAAGGGTAAGAGTTCAGCTCAGTAGTCTTGACATCACTTGTGCTTTAAGTCAGTAAGCCCTACAATCACAACCACCTTTTTCATGCCAAATGACCCATGTATAAACAATAAATATGAATAATGAAAAACATGAGAGAATATGTATAGAATGTGCATCAAGTGAGTTGTTATGATTTTTAGGTTGATTTTTTAACTTGTTAACTCCCCCTATGTTAGTGCTCTCTCACTAATATCATATCTTTGTACCTCTCATGCATGTCTTATGTGAATTGAGTGACTCCCCCTCACTCTCACATCATCTCCACAAATGCAAATGTGGATTTGAATGTATTTCTCCCCCTTTTTGGAAAGAATTAATAAGTATAGAAATAGTAATATAAACAAAGCCAGAGATAGAGATGAGAGAAATGGACAAGCAAAATAAATATATAGCACGGACAAATAAAATGCCTAATGGGCTACAATCTGTGGTCCAAAAGGGAATCACCCCCAGGTACAAGACATGCCAAATAAAATAAAAAGGAAAGCCCTATAGGGCAGGATCATCTATACACCAAAAAAAATATAACACCCATATCACTCAGAATCATTGCTCTCAGTAGCAACAACTCTCTCAACTTCATCCAAAGCCTAGTCCTCCTCATCATCATAATCATCATCATCATCATCATCATCATCATCTCCACCATCATCAGGGACTGTCTCCTCTTGAACCACTCTAGCACCTGATGCAATAGTGGCCTCATCCTCTAATTGAGGGTCCGCTCACAATTGTGGAGACTACACCTCGAACCCAGGCACTACATTGAGCTCTGAGTTAGATGCACTCACTGATCCTAAGAGGATGGGATGCTCTGGACACTGCAAGCTGCTTCTGGTTAGAAGCTAAGGTCTTTTGATTCTTTAAGAGCATGGATGCCTTCTTGACCAGGGTGTGAAGGAGGGTCATCATCGAGGTATGTGCAATAAAGGTGCGTGCATGTGAGGGTCCGGCTGTGAGGCCTAAGGTCATGTCAAGTAGGCCCATCTTCTGGAGAGTGTCATGCCCTACTACCTTCCTAGCTTTATGACCTTTAGGTACCACTTTGGAGGGCACCTTTGCCGCCTAGAGAATATGGGTGATGAGTGTGGGATAAGGTAGGCTCCTAGTCAAATGTGCTGCCTCGTGCGACCTAATCATCATGTGGTAAAGGATGGCTTGGAGATCGATCTGATGGTTGTTGAGGATCCCATCAATGAGATAAGTTGTGTTATTTGTTAGCACACTCCTATTGATGGTAGGGAGTATGTTGTATATGAAGATGCAGTGGAGGACTTGGACAATAGGTCGACACTACTTGTGCGGCAGACAATCGGGCCAAGGCACAAACTTCCCGCATCAATTCTCCACCATTCCGCCTTTTTGCTCCATAGTAAGGCAGTGAATGGGATACGCCATAGGAGCGGGAGGACGAGGTACCCTAAAGATCTTAGAGAGGATGGTGGGGTTGACCTCAACAGGGGTGTTGTACACCACAATCCAGAACGAGATTGTCTCGTTGTCAATATCGAACATATTCACATAGAAGACGTGAATGGCCTCTTCTCGGATGGGCACTGACACTAAAATGAAAGGCATCCATCTCTGTCTGTCCAATCGCTCTGCCAACCAAGCCATCCATAGAGTCTCAGCATTGACTGCTCGCTCTGTGATAATGGAGTGACGGGAAAAGATGTGTTGGTATCTCTCCAAGCTCACGGTGTTGCGGCAAGGAGAAAAAAGAAGCGGCAAGCCTTTTCGACCGTTTGACGAGGTGGAGAGCCTAACATGGGTCACTTCCTTGGGTTTTGTAGAGGGTAGGATGATGATTCACCCTTTAGCATGGTCTTCTTGGTGCATGGAGGCATAATCGCAATGCTAGAAGACAAGATCTCAAAGGGGAAACACAAAATTGAAGAAATGGAGGCTCTAGGAGAAAATAGGAGTTCGTTAGAAGTGAAAATGAGGGAAAATGAACTATTTTTCTCTTTTAAAATCGCATGTAATTAATTAGAAAAAAATTCCCCTAAAATCAACTGCGAGTTTCGCAATTGGTTTGAGGCGAAATCAATTTCGAAACTTGAAAACGGTTTGGAATGCTAATTTTTGAATTTTCTCCCTTTTTCTGAAGTGGAACCCCTTTATTCACTATCACATACTACCCCATGCATGCCTAGCTCTAAGACCACCTACTCATCCCACCATGACCTTGGGAGAATCACACGTGATCCCCGTAAATGGTGCACAAGCCTATAGCACTCCAAAGATACTCAAAACACTTGGAATCAAGGGGTTTGGTTAGGATGTTTGCTAATTGATCTTAGGTCTTGACATAATCCAAGGATACAACCTTTTCTTCCTTCAATTATCGGATAAAGTGGTGTCTTATGTCAATGTGCTTTATCCTAAAATGTTGGATAGGGTTCTTGGAAATGTTAATGACGCTTTTGTTGTCTATAAATAGACTCATGGTGCATTGCGCCAACTCGTAATCTCAAAGCATGTTCATTATCGACAAGAATTGGGTGCATCCATTACTAGCTGCAATGTATTCAGCCTCAGCAGTTAGTAGAGAGATGGAGTTTTATTTCCTACTATGCTAGGAAATAAGATTGTTGCCTATATAAAAGCAACCTCCACTTGTACTCTTTCGATCCTCCACATCGCCAGGCCAATCAACATCTGAGTACCCAGCTATCTCAGATGTGGTATCAAATGGGTACCATAACCAAACTTCGTAGTCTCGTGGGCATACCGGCTAATCCTCTTAACTGCCTTAAGATGTGATTTTTTGGGGGTAGCTTGGTATCTAGGACCCGCACCTACACTGAATGCAATGTCTGATATACTCGTAGTCAGATAGAGCAAACTCTCAATAATGCTCCTGCAGTAGGTGGAATCAACCTCAGCTCCCTCGAGGTCTTTAGTGATCTTATCACTTGTGCTAATGGGTGTGCTAGCTGGTTTGGATTCTCACAGTCCAAACTTGGAAATAAGGTATCTTGCAAACTTGGTTTTGCCCAAACAGATGCCATCATTTGTTTTCTTCATTTGTAGACCTATAAACAACTTCCTTTTATACTCATCTCAAATTTTGATTTCATTGTTTAGGCAAAACCTTGAGACATCTCCTCACTAGTAGACCCAAAAATGATGTCATCTACATAGATTTGAGTAATGTGTATATGACCATTTTGCTTCTTGATGACGAGTGTTTTATCAACACTTCCTCGATTAAAATGCTGATCAAGAAAAAACTTTGTGAGTCTTTCATACTAAATTCTTGGAGCTTGTTTGAGACCATGCAAAGCTTGCTCGAGCCAGTATACGTAATTTGGTAGATGAGGGTCCATAAATCCCTCAGGTTGCTCAACGTATACTTTCTCTTGGATAATTCCATTTAAGAATGCACTCTTGACATCCATTTGATATAGCTTGAATTTCAAATAACATGCTATGGACAAGAGGATCCTAA